>RJVU01049301.1:3669887-3700671 GCA_003731715.1 Anabarilius grahami
TGTTGAACACTTTGTAGTGTGTACTGCAGTGTAAGTGCTGACTGGTGAGGGTATAGACAGCTGTCTTCTCTGACACACATGGAGTGTTTAACTCTGTGCACCTGATGTGAGCTTCAGTGGAAGGTAAATCTGGATCAGAGGTTGACTTCATCACTAGACCCCACACACTCCACACAGAGAACACAAGTCTGTGCTGATGAGTGAAAGGATTTAATATAATCCACTGGAATCACCTGACTGTAAGGCATTTATAAATGTTTATCCACGTCAAAACAAATAAATTACTCTTCTTAAAAATAGTGCTTTAGCATACCTGCATGTTTGTGCTTTTGCACACAGACCAGCTTACCTTCATCAATAAATCATATACTGATCATTTACTAATGGTTTGTTCAACATTTGTTCATGATTAACAATTGTTAATTGAGATAATGATACTAAAACAATTTTGTCATAAATACTTCAGTTATTATGTGATAAATAATATCTTAACTAATAACTTATAAACCATCTACTAATGATCTGTTTGATTTATTTGAGATAACTTACAACACATTTGTAAATTGTTAGCATAACACGTATTAATCATTTATGAACGTATATTGTAATGTTTTGTAAATGATTCGTTCATCATTAACTAATAACATAAGTGTCTCATAACAGAACTAATAAAACATTCATAAAATGTTAACATATCACTTATTAATCATATATGAACGTATAGCCATGTTTTGTAAATGATTTGTTCATAATTAACAAATAATTTATAAATGACTTATAACTGAATTTATAAAACATTCATAAAATATTAGTAGATCACTTATCAATCATTTATAAATGTATATTCATGTTTTGTAAATGATTTGTTCATAATTAACTAATAATTCATAAATGACTTATAACTGAACGTTATTATAAAGTGTTACCCAAATTTTTTAATGTTTGTACATGCATATGGATAATACATTATGCAAATGGAGAAATAATTCAAAAAAAGTGGTTGGTCACCATTGTGCTCTATTGGGCTTCATGATTTGCATGAACAGTTAAAAAGCCATAAGTAGTCATTATAAAATCATTATATTCCAGCTACAAGTATATAATGATTGTTTGTTTGTGGCCCAGCTAAGAATATGCATGTTTTTGTCTTGTTTGGTGAATATACAGTCAAACCAAAATTTATTCAGACACCTTGAACATTTCATTCTTTAATACAGTTTATTCACTACAGTTTAAAAAAAATGGTAATAAAATATGACAATATCTCAGAGTTAAACTGTGTCATTAATTATGTCAGATAACACTGAAGCAAAACATGATCAGGTCAAAGTGTCTGAATAATTTTTGGTTCCAAATTATCATCAATTTTACTGGTAGTCCACTGTATGGAGAATTTTTGGATATAATATGTCACAGTTTACTTTATTTTGCTATCCTCACTTACATAAATCAACTTTAGTGTCCTGCACCCACTAGTAAAAATAGATCAAATATACACTCTAAAAAATGCTGGGTTAAAAACAACCCAAGTTGGGTTGAAAATGGACAAACCCAGCAATTGGGTTGTTTTAACCCAGCGGTAGGGTTAAATGTTTGCCCAACCTGCTGGGTAGTTTTATTTAACTCAACTATTGTTTAAAAATTACTGTATTGCTTAATTAAAATTAACCCAAAGTATGTTGGAAATGAACATTTATTAATGTTCAATGAATAATTATTAAACAATAAACATTTATTAAATTTCTTATTAATAAATTTATATTAATAAACTATTAAACTATTAAATTTATATTAATAAAATATTAAAGCTAATTAATAAACATTCACCTTTTGTCAATTATTGTTGCCTCTAATTGCATCTGGTTTTTAATTTCCCAACTATTTTGGGTTCATTTTAAGCTAGCCATATAGCAATTTTTAAACAATAGTTGGTTTAAATAAAACTACCCAGCAGGTTGGGCAAACATTTAACCCAACCGCTGGGTTAAAACAACCCAATCGCTGGGTTTGTCCATTTTCAACCCAACTTGGGTTGTTTTTAACCCAGCATTTTTTAGAGTGTATCAAAAACGTCTGAGTAATTTTTGGTTTGGCTGTATGTGTGTTTCTGAGAGCAAACAGAACACCTTATCTGAACTTGTCAGGCTTGCAAGCAGCAAAACCTCAACAACAAATCCATGTCCTGCTGGTAGACTGCTTCAGGGACAGCTGCACATGTTAGTCCGGGAGAAATTCACTCTCAACGGGTGAATCTCACAAAATCTGTCAAGAACAGGTCAGATTTATCCTGAAAATCAAAAGAAATAAATAAACTGAAATGGCTTTTTTTAAAACAAAACCTGCTGTATAACAATTAAGATTTGAATTGAGTGAAATGCCTTATTTCCCTTGCAATTAAAACACATTTCCCCTACAACTCTCATAAATGTAATGTGGAAAAATAGTGATGAAAGAATGCAAGCTTCAGAAACTATATCATCAGAGTTAAGGCATATTACATAATACAATATAACTGCAATTAAAGCTGCAAGCAGCGATGAAACGGCCGTTGCACCTGTGCCACCGCCACCCGGTAGCTTTAGGAAACCAGAGCACGGTGGGCAATATGCAATTAAGAATATAAATATAGGAGGACTACGTCAATCATTTGTATTTGCCACACTTCCTGCTACCAGCTGCTGGCGATATGACTATAACTAAATTTTGGTGTGTAGATGTCTTCATGCCAGGGCACTCACCAAACAGGTAACTGTGATTTTGCCTAGTAAGACATGTTCCTGGATCAACATATTTTGTTGATCCTGGAGCAACATTCCTATTCGAAAATTTAGTCCTAACCTTTTCCCAGTCCCTAAACCTAACCCTACCCATAACTTATCCCTAAAATCAGAGGGAAATGATAGTTGAATAACACTGTTGTGGAAGCACCTAACCCAGGTTGTAAGCCTAAACTTGACATAAATGGTAAACTTGTCCTTCAAATCTGATTGGTTGATTGGAATATTGTTCCAGGATCAACAAAGATGTTAATCCAGGAACATATTGTACTTGGTGAAATCACGTTCACCTTATCGAACATGTGAAGTATGAGGCCGATTGGACATTGTAGTGATCAGCAGGCAGACATGAGGGCAGACACCCCCATAATGAAAAGCACAGGACCCCAAAACTCACACCTCCAAGGGAAGTTCCACAAACAAAGAAATAGATGAACTAGTAGATCAGCCTGCAAAGACAATCAACCTGACCATTTGTGCAAGGGAAGAGTGATGACATTTGCATGTCATTGAGCACTATTAATCCAATCGCCATTTTCCCCATTTTTCACCCCCGTCCCTCAGTCCTAAGACCTGAGGTGTGAATTAACTTCCACTCACCAAACAGGTTTGCCATGTGGCTTGGAGCCACAAAGGATGCACAATGGACCAAATGGAGCAAATCTTCTCCATTGCTATTACAGTTTTTTTCAGTTGCTAACATACTTTTGTCCATTCTGTAGTCACATTTTCAAAACTCTAAACACATTAAGCAGAACATCCGTCTGTTGTGGCCATACCATTACAGTTTTTCTCAATTACTAAAACACTAAAACCCATTGGCTGAACAAAGTTCTCAGTTGCCTGACCTCATTTAGCTAATTGTGCAGTCTGTTGTCAATACCTTAAACCATTTCACATGGTAAAACACAATTTGCAGATCTCACTTAGACTTTTCAGCAAAACTCTAAACACATTCTCATTCTCAAAACACATTCTGCACTGTAATGCAAGTCATCCATACTGGTAAACACAAGTGGCAACAATCAAATACAAATAGAGAACACATGTCATTGATTGAATACAACCACTCAAAATTGATGTAACCTGTTTCAAATGATGTGACACAAAGGCCAGTTCAGAGAGCAAACAGGTTGATGAAAGTGGGAAGGAGAAAGTCTGAGAATGGATAGAAGAAACAATGTGAGAGGACGAGGACGAGTGCGTATGCAAGTTGGGCGATGAGGAGGAAGAAGAGGAGGAGGAAGAAGAGGAGGAGGAAGATGAGGAGGAGAAAGAGGAGGAGGAAGAACAACAAAAATGTGCAAAGAGCAAAGCAGAGTAGTAATTTCTGATCAGTTTTGAGCTACTATGATGTTTTCGTTCATCAAAAGAAAATGGAAAATGGAGCAAGGTTTCAGAAATTGTGTTTTAGCAATTGAGAAACTGTAACACAATTCATGTAGTTTTCACACAAAATGCAGTCAATTATTACGTTTCTAAAATGCTTACATTTTCTTTTCATATAAGCTTACCCAATACCAAAATCATGGATGTTTCTCATCTTATTTGCAAATGCTTAAACACAGCAAGTCAAAAATGAAGACCTAATGTTCCAATCTTTAAATATAGTATAAAACCTATACTTTTGCAAAAACAGCAGTACTGGAAAATAATATAAAACAAATACTGAAACAATTGATAAGCATTTTTAATTAGCAGATCACTTAAATATTGAGAAATAGCAAATTCCAATCTCAGTTGGAGGCATAGTCTGGTGTTGAAGTTCTTTTCATTACATTGACACACAGTAAAATAGGACTCTTTGAATTGGTTTTGTTCAGTGTGGATGAAGAACAACACAGAGGAACAGAGAGAAAATAATATCTGGGTGAGGGAGAGGAATAGATGAAGGAGCAGAGGAGTAGTTGGATCAGGACAAGGGAGAAGAAGAGGTATAATGGGGGAGGAGGAAGAATGTGTGCTGGATTGTGCATCTCTGTGGTTTCCCCCCTTACACATGTGGAACCAATGAAAGCTTATTTTTGCCAAGAATAAAAATAAAAAAGGTAATCGTGTCTTTTTATCTCACAATTCTTAGAAAAAAAGTCAGAATTGTGAGATGTAAACTGTTAGTATTTTGACAGTCATTGCACAATGATTGACTATATGTTCATGTTGGATAGAAAACTAGCGCTATGTTTTGACAGAACGACTCGATTTTGAATCAGATTTGCTGTGTTTTGAGTTAGTATATGTTGAAAAAGGTAGTTATTTAACAAAATATGGTTTTGGGCGGAATATTAACTATTTGGCTAATTGTGTGATGCATGTGTGTTGCTGTGTTAAGAGTTTAGAAAAAGTACTTTAAGTATTGGTAAACGCTTGTTAGCAATTGTAAAAAACTGTAACAGAAATGAAAAAATGCAAATATTTTGCAGAGAAAATTCAAAATATCTCACTTCCTGTTGGAAAAAAGTATTGGGCTGTTACATATGTCTACTGAATTTCATTTTTTTATGTGAAACACAGTGAGAAGGGCGCTAAATTGAAATTTTGTAGGTGTCACTATTGAGCCATTTTGCCACACCTAATTCTGAAACCCACATCAGACATACATTTTCTGATGCGTATGCAAAGTTTCAAGAGTTTTAAAGCATGTTTAGGCGATTCATTTCTGAGAAGAAGAAGAATTGACCGAGCAATTACAATAGGGTCCTCACACCATCGGTGCTTGGGCCCTAATTATTAATTAGGTTTATGCAAACACATCCATATGACACACACTCGCATACATTTGTTTCACTATATTAGTAGGACATTGCATAGATTTCCACTAATTTTATATCAGGTTAATGATATTTTCTATGGCCTAATCCAACACCTACCCCTAAACCTAAACCTACCCAACACAGGAACATGTGCAAAATACTATAAAAACATATTTTGGCAAGTCTTTTTTAACTAGTGAGAACCAGTAAAATGTCCTCACTAGTCGGTTGTCATGATATTTCACTAAATAAATAAGGACATTTGGCCCTCATAAGTATATAGCCAAACCTGTACGCACCAATGGTTCAGTCCAGACAACTGTGCTGTCATTACTGTACACTCTCTCAGCTTATTTCCCCTGGAAACAGAGTGGCCACAGTAAAATGACAGACTGAGATCATTCTTCAGACCCAGCCTCACCACTGAGACCTGCTGCTCTACTCAGAAACTTCATTGTGCAATTTATGGCACTTCTTCATTTCATATTGAATTGAGTGTTTTGGGAGGGTCATTCAATAATGAAGTTGGCAGCACTGCATCTTAAGCAAACCCACGGAGTTCCCATAGCAGGCAATCAAACTTCATATCACATACTAAAGGCCCGTTCACACAAAGAATAATAACTTAAAAATAACTATCATGATAACTATATTAGCATTCACATGAATACACAAATAACGTTCTGTTTATTATAAGCATGCTCTGCAGTTTTTATGCCTCTTTAAATGTAGTCAGGACTCCTTAGCAACAACTCAAAACACTTTTTCGAGGTTAAGATCCCTTCAGGCTTAAAGTCGGCATGAAACAGAAGTTGTGATAGTCTTTTCTTCCCTATTGTGACATACCCGAGTAAAAGAGATTCTCGATCAAGAAAAAAAAATAAAGGCCGGGACTTGATTTTGTCCATCAGGAAATGATTGGATGGTTGTGGTTTGCCATTGGTTGATCTCATCTGAGTGAAAGTTTGTCCCGAACACGTCATCAGAGAAGAGAAGAGATGTCGCTGAAAGAGGGAGGGGAAGTTATTTTAATTAAAGATTACAAGGGCACGTGAATTTAAAAAAATAATGATGCACATGGATAAATCTTTTTTTTTTTAAATACTGCAATATTCCATAACAAAAGTAAGAATTGTATTTCCCACTTAAAGATATTTGCGTTCCCTCGCAAAGTTATAATCGTTCCCTTGCTGTATGCTCTGACAAACACTTCCTCTTTAATGTCCCGCTGGCTGGCAGTAGTGTTTCAGTTATCCATACGATAATAATGCACACAAATAATGCGCAGCTCTTTAGAGTTTGAACTTGTTGGACTTAAATATAAAGAAATGCAGTCAGTGCTTAACTCAAGCAGTTCAGTAAAGCTGGCAATATATTCACAGATTCGAGCTCCCCGGATTAATAACTCGTGAGATAAACGTTATTAAAACACAAATGCAACTACTTCCAATCAAAGTAACCTAGACAACAAGCTACAACAACCCAATTTTCCTCAAATGCAGGGCCGTGCAGAGACCTTTGGAGGGGCAGGTGCTCAAAGTATAAAAGGGGCACATGGAACAAGGCTTTAAATAGCGCTGCTCAAAATATCAATACAGCAATATATTGTGATGCGTTCCTTGCTGATTCGCGTATCGATATGGATGATTATGTATTGATACGGCAGCAAATGCTGTGATGCAGTTTTGAAAAAGAAACAGAATGGGAAAGACAATTTTAAGTTTAAAATTTAAAAAAAATATTTTCTTTCCACCTAATAATAACTCTGGGATTTTCCTCTTTCTCCATGCGTGTCTTTTTCTGCACTGTTTCTGTTGCTTGTGCCTCTACATTTTCCACTTTCTCACCAGCCTTTGTCTCCTGGCTAGCTGTTCCCTGCTCTCTTTCTGTCACTTGTGCCTCTACATTCCCCTCTTTTTCTTCCTCTATCTCCATCTCCTCATCTGATGTATTACTTTCCACTCTCTGTCCATCTAGGAACAAGGCACAATTTACTATTTCAGCATTAATCTATTATTTTAACCATCACTACTACTCTTGCACCTAATCAATAAGTCCACCTTAAATATTGATACAAAACATTAAACAACTGATACACTGGAATATAGTGATTAATATTATTACTTTTGTAGTTGTTGTTGTCTAAAATTGAACACCTTTGCAATGTAAACAAATGACAGGCTACATGTGTTATTCTTACCTGTTGTGCTCTTCATGAACCAGCTGGATAGGGATCCACTGCCTTTTGCTGCCTCAAGCAGCTCCTTTTTTTGTTTTTTATCCTTTCTTTGCAAGGCATCTTTGCACTACAGAACACACACACAAACACAAAAGGACATTTCAAACCTTTTCCTGAAATCTACTAGGGTCACATCTCCTTCACACTGCACTTTGATGTCAGGTCAGGTATATTATTCATTTTATATTGACATTGATATTTTTACATTTATTTCCAGAGAGATATTATTGAGTTTACAGGCTAAAGTGGTCTTGCTGTTGTAAACACTGTTGCTATTGTAGGAAAAAAAAAATATGTGTGTCACATTTAAAATATAATTATATTTTAATTCATTTCTGAATTGTTTTTATTTTTATAATGATAATTCAGAGAATGAGAAAATCTGAATAAGCCTTACCAGTGTTGTGATAATTATTTTTAAGGCACTCTACGTTTAAAAAAAAATAAATAAATACTGTAATATAATAATAGTTTAGTCAAATAACAAAGTCCAGACCATAGACTGTAAAAAAAGGTCCAGACCCCTCGATGCCTGTGAAACTTTTCTCCCTCAAACAGCACGCTAACGTTTCTTCTACACTACAGATTACACACAGCAATATAAACAACATATCTGCATGTTCTCACATCACATCGTTCTTGTAAAATAATAATAAGTAAATAAACATCAAAATCACTTCGCTGAGAATGAAACACCACTTACCAGCTGCCGCGGTGTTGAAAATATCCCCTGGCAATTAAAAAATGCGCGTGCGGCGTGAGGAATCGTCCCGGTCGGATGAGGTTGTCGTCGTCAGGTGAAAGGTCATCATGTGGGTCATTTTATTTACGGCTAAATTATTATTCATAAATTTTACTAATATTTAGATTGGGCATGGGTAGGCATTCACAAAAGGTCATGTTATTACAAAAAAAATTGAGGAAATTTTGCGGGGCAGGGGCTCAAGCACCCAGCGTCCCCCCCTCTGCACGTGCCAATGTGCTTTATAATAAATTGGTCTCTATGAGCAGGCGGCGGAGATACACGTCTGAAGGGACCGTCTGAAAAGTGCAAAACCCAAAACCCTTTTGCTCATTTTATATTATGAAAAATACTCAATAACTTCACTGTAACACACTGGACTGTCACCAAATTTAGTTCATACATCACTGCTCTCTACTGAACTGCTTGACGTAAGCGCTGACTGCATTTCTTTATATTTGAGTCCAACAAGTTTAAACTCTAAGAGCTGCGCATTATTTGTGTGCGTTATTAACGTATGTTACTAACTGAAACACTACTGCCAGCCAGCGGGACATTAAATAGGAATTGTCCGAGCTCACAGCAAGGGAACGATTATAACTTTGCGAGGGAACGCAAACGTTCTGCCAGGGAACGCAAAGTTTTTCGAGGGAACGCAAAAGATAAAAAAAAAAAAAAATCCTCCCATCCCAATTTTTTTTTCCCACCAGCACGTAAAATTTGTCCCTTTAGGGGCTCCGTAGAAATCAACATGCATCAAGACAAACTTGATTTCCGTCAGAATACAGTTGTGGCCGCTGTACTCTAAACCTCCACAGGGTGGCGCATCTCATTCAGACCGCATCTGTATGTATTACAGTTTTTCTCAGTCGCTTTGACACATTTCTCAGATCAGAACTGAAATTCTCAAAACTACTTGTTCAACCACTACATCATCTAGTCACTTGTGCACATCATAAAAGCAGTTTCTCATTCTTTTGAGCAAATTGCAAATGCTTAGTACATTCAGGCAATTGATTATGTACAATTGTCTGCTATTTCCTATATTATCAATTATTCAATGTTATGTTGCTTAAAATTTGTTATATATTTCTCTGTTGAATAATCGTACCCCTCAAAACATCTAGTCATTAGTTCATCGCATAAGTCATTAAAGGGTTAGTTCACCCAAAAATAAAAAATTATGTCATTTATTACTCACCCTCATGTCATTCCACACCCGTAAGACCTTCTTTCATCTTCGGAACACAAATTAAGATATTTTTGTTGAAATCTGATGGCTCAGTGAGGCCTGCATAGGAAGCAATGACATTTCCTCTCTCGAGATCCATAGATGTACTAAAAACATATTTAAATCAGTTCATATGAGTACAGTGGTTCAATATTAATATTATAAAGCGACAAGAATATTTTTTGTGCACCAAAAAAAACAAAATAACGACTTATATAGTGATGGCCGATTTCAAAACACTGCTTCATTAAGCTTCGGAACGTTATGAATCTTTTGTGTCGAATCATGATTCGGAGCGCCAAAGTCACGTGATTTCAGCAGTTTGGCGGTTTGACACGCGATCTGAATCACTGATTCGACACAAAAGATTGTGTATCACACACGTACACATGAATCCATATATACAATGTATGTACGCTCTGCTGTTTTGAAATCGGCCATCACTATATAACTCTTTATTTTTATTTTTTTTGCCTCACCAAAAATATTCTCGTCGCTTTATAATATTAATATTGAACCACTGTACTCACATGAACTGATTTAAATATGTTTTTAGTAGGGGTGCAACGGTTCTCGGTAAAAAATCGAACCGTACGGTTCTCCACTTACGGTTCGGTACGCACTTGCAACGCGGTCGACCTCGAATGACGACGCGTCTATTGGTTAATATGGTTTGTTTCAAATTGCAACGTGGAAAACAGACAGACAGAGTTCAGATAATGTATGTTTCAGTCGATGGATGCGCAAAACGTTACAACAACGATAATCAAAAAGCGTGGACAAAACAGTCACTCTTTGTAAAACTGTTAACTGCGAGTGCCGTATGCTCTAATGTCCAGTCATTTACGCCGTCATCACCCGGGTGTTGATAGCAATGTGTGCTGTTCAGGTCTCACCTGCGCTCGCGCGCTATCTGTGTTTAAACTAAACTCATTTAAGCCTTGCTGAATTAAACCTTCAAGAAGAAGACGCGAAAGAGAACTCGCACGCGCTGTGAGTAGATTTGTGTGCGCTCATCCGAAGCGCGCACACGCTTATTTCAGTCGCGCGCAAATACTGAGTTCTCTTTCAAGTCTTGCGCTTCAGCGGACAAATTCATACGAAAATTATGTCATCATGCCCGTCTTGGCGAGTATCCTAGCAAACATAGTCGGTTATGTCTTAAGTGAACGTATATTAGTCGAGAAAGACGCATGGGTAACAGTATATGTACTCGATCATGCATGTCTTAAAGGGGAAAAAAACTATTCCTGCTGCCTCTTTTTAATGTTAAATCAAACAACAAATAAAGAAATCACTCACTGCTCTTGACTGAATAGTTTTTGTAACTTCAATAATGATTAATCTTTATTTATTTTATACAGTAAAGATAATATGCAGTGTTATTTTATATTTGATTACTTTATCCATTTTCTGTACCTGAAAACTACTGTTAGATACCTGAAAAACCTGAAAAGCATGTTTATTTTATTTGAATATTTGTTTTATTGTACTTATTTGTGATGTTGCTTGTAGTTTGATTGTTAGCCTCACTGAGCCATCGGATTTCAACAAAAATATCTTAATTTGCATTCCGAAGATTAACGAAGATCTTACGGGTGTGGAACGACATGAGGGTGAGTAATAAATGACATTATTTTCATTTTTGGGTGAACTAACCCTTTAAATGCAAAATGATTGACCTAGTTATCATAATGTGTCAAGTATATTATCTATACATTTCTGTTAGACTTTTGTAAATGTGTAGCATGAGTTACAATTTCTGATAATGGAAGAACAACATGGAAACAAACAAGGTCAACAGCTGGGAAGAAGAAGAGAAGTAAGGATGTGTGGAGGGTAGGGAGGCAAAACAGAGGAAGAGGTAGATAAGGCAAAGGGCGAAGGCACGTCTCTGGTGAAATGAGGGCCACTATTGTGAACTATGTTCTCAATCATGACCTTACAATAGCTTATGCGGGTCTAAATCTAAATGTCTAAATGTGGAGCCAAATGTTTGGAGAAAAACCTTTTCCTCAATCATTCAAGCATTTTGTAGACATAACAGGTATGTATTTCATCATTGTTCACTGTACTCTAATATGGTATGCATGCTATAATCCTATATTACAGTAGCATATTACACTTGCTTTACACTTACAGTATAGTATAGTAGGCTAAATTAACTTTATACAGATACACACTATATCACACACGTACACGTGTGTGAAATAGTGTGTATCACACACGTACACATGAATCCATATATACAATGTATGTACATATAGTCTTGTCTTTTTCATTTATCACAAGGACATTATAAAGTAATTTGTTCACTGTCATAAAAACCGTAGCCATAGTTTACATCTGAAATATTCATCATTGTTATATTGACAACATGGCTAAGCATTTTGACTATCTTGTTCGAGAACAATGACACAAGGACTTGTCATTCTGATGGCACTGATATGTTCATTGACATAAATACTTGCTTTTGAGAGATGAACTAAGGATTCTGAGCAAGTTACAGGCTTTTGCATCTAATCCAATATGTTGTGCTCTTAGTAGGAATTGTTTCGAGAAATGAACATACTGTTTTGCAAATTTTAAGGATGATTCGAGAAATGTGCTAAAGCAACTGAGAAAAACTGTAACTGCTGACTGACTGTATGTGTATTTGTGTTTGCACGTGGGTTGAGCCGCAAATGCATAGACTTGATGAGATTCTTTGGGCCGTTCTTATGCCGAGGCTGTTGGGAATACAGATTAAAGTCATGCTTTGGGCTCTTGAAGCAGAAAGCCAGGTGTACTTAAGCTGTTTAAATCAAACAGGATCATACTTTGATTCTGAAGAAATGCACCTTTTGGGGATCTTCCAGGTTCCTTTAAAGCTGCAAGGCCTGGAGGCAGAAAATATTTGCCGTTTTTTATTTGATCCAGAAGCTATTCATGATTTAAAGTTCAGGCATGGCTTAATCAAACTTCAAAAACAGAGATGATTTATGTTTTGTTTCTGGTGACGTTTGCATGTTATTTTTGATAAGGCAGATAATTTGTACAGTAATTTGTACTATTTGTAGAAGTTAAATATCCAACAATCTGCACTGAACTTACAATTAGTTCAATGCGTCCAAGTCGAGCAAAATCCTTCTGGTAAAGGTTTATCAATTATATATTATAGATTTTATATCCTATGTGATTTCCTTGTTAATTAGAAATGCTTATGCTTATTCCTTATATATAATCATTTACACAGTGACTGTCATTTCAGATCAGGACATCATGACAGATTTATTTAAATGTAGGCTATTAAATAATCAAGACATCATAATCAGGTTAAGTAAAATATAATGAATATATATGCTATTTTATTACATATATTTAGTGAAATAATTAATTTCTCTACAAACTAACAAGCTGTGGACACTAAATGACTTGCCTGAGGTAAATGCTACGTGACATGTTTCTTCTCTGGTTTATCTCCAAGTCTGTCATGAAGCTAGTGCCATGGCTGCATAAACCTGCCAAAAGAAAATGAGCAACATTAATCAGTAAAGAGCTGGTGCTGTCATTTAGTCACATAAACAAGTATCAAAGTCACTGATTTAGACAGCACAGTATCATGTATTGGAAAATAATTTAAGCATACTTCAAACAAATGCTGAAGAAATGTGACGTTAAGAGCTCTTGCAGCATTTGAAACACAAATACAAACACTTGATCTCATGAATAACATTCACACATTTATAAGTGTGCCTTAAGACTTTGCAAAATGGCATTTCTGTATAGCCATATCATTTTAAAAGGTACATCACATTAAATAGGCTTCCTACAGATAAAAAAACAAAACAAAACAAAACAAAAAAAACATCAGATGTGGAGTGCAGTCGTGTGGATCTGTGCTTGAGCAGCCGTGTGACTGCGACAGATTTAATGTAAGGGCTGTTGTGGTCTACAGTTCAGCTCAAGTTCTCTGAGCCGGATATAAAGCCCATTGCTCTCAGTGGCTTGTTCTTCTTTTCTTCACCACTTAATAAAATCCCTTCTAAGTCCGAATGGGAAACATTCATTCCAGCCTTCATCCAATCAGCTCGCAGGATGTTTTGGCCATATTATTTGCCCTTTGAAGTCGGAGACATGTGAACAACAATAGAAACGGACCTCAAGGGTCGCCGAGGCTTGAATGAAGGTTATTTCACCTTTAAAATAATGTTGAATGATAGCATCATAATCAAGGGTTGCATCCCTACTGAGCTGTGCATTGTAATTATGATTTATTAAAGGGTCAAAACAACCACATTACCACCGCTATTCTTAGACCTTTGAGAATGAAGAACTTGATCAAATCGCTCCTGGCAAATAACATTCCATATGGTGCTGATGTAGATGCTGTGCATCTGGAAAACCTTAAGGGAAATAAACTATACATAATTTGGATATTGTAAATCTGAAATTTTTTCTTATTATAGTCCATTTGTACATATATAGGCTATTTTATTTCCCATTAATTACCTAGATTTGAGCGGCCCACCATAGTTTTATAGTTTTTTAGTTTTATAATGCACCGAAAATATTTTAAAACTTCTCATAATAACATAAAAGTTCTCTAAAGTTGTTTTGTGCCATTGCTTTTGCAAAGTATCTGTCAAATAAAATGAAATAGAAAGCGCGATATAGCTTTGTGCCCTTATCAAATTGCAAAAGACTGTGATTTAATCAAATAAGTAGCCTATATTGTTTGTGCTGCGTGTTTCAAAACGAAGTGCGCACTTTGCTAACGTGATCAGCTCATGATCCGGTGTTTTCCAAGTGGACTATGCTAAATACACATGTAAACTAGGGCTGTGTATCGCCAAAAACTGGCGATATGATATGCATCACAATACAGGGGTTACGATATGGTATATTGTGATATATTGCGATACTGTAAGAAAGGCAATATATTGCGATATTTCTTTTTTTTTTAGGAAGAGGATCTAATTTTAGAAAAAAAAAACTGTCATAAAAATACACCACCATATGCATAAAACCTGATCAAAAACTTTATTTTATTTAATCAAGACTAATCACTTACATTTATATCACTAATCACTATTTTGAGCAATCTAAGTAAAGGGAAAATGGTAAAGTGACTGCAAGATTCTTTAGGTATATATATATATATACATATATATAAAATGTATGTGTGTGTTAAGGTTCACAGTATAGCAGTTTTTAGTTTCTAAAGTATTTAACAACAGAAAGTGCATAGTCCAATCCATGACTGCATGACTTTTATATTTAATACTGTAAAGTTGCTTGCTTTAAAGCAGTCTATTGTATAAAGTGCTATATACGGTAAATAAACGTGCCTTCACTGGAGTGCTGAACTGCAGAGCTGGTGCAAACATATCCACATTGCTATGATCAGATGCTTTCTTGCTGCTGCCACCGCTGTCATTTTTGTTGTGTGTTTATTTTGTTATTGAGAGAAATAACAAAATAGCAGTACATATTTACATATTTACATATAATTACATATTCCACTCTCAGTAGCGTGGATGGTTGAGTTTGCTAATGCTAACGCTAGTGATGCACCCTTGCGCACCTCTGCATCACAGTTTACGTTCTGAGATAACACTATCATCTAGTGGCTGGGTTTAAACTGAACACAAAGCCACAAATCTTGGATGTACACAAACAAAACAACTAAATAAATAAATATCGATACAGTGTAACATATTAAAATATTCATGTGTATCGATATTTCCTTACACCCCTAGTGTAAAAAATGTTTTGAGCTTTTCCACTTTCGACCACTAGTTGAAAACACATTCGACCGGATTGCTTTTGTAGAGGAAACGCTCATGTGGTTAAATGTGTTCGAACTGCCGCTAAAGACTGCCTACTCGCCGCCTACTGACTTAATACTTTTCCATTATAGAAAGTGCGCCAGCCAGATGGGATTTAAACTTTGTCGGCTGAAGACCCAAGTTTGGTTTGAAGATGAAAAATGCCTCTGTTTATACCACACCGTTTTTAACTAAAAATGGAAAACTTTTTATGCATTTTGGCTGTTCATTTACAGAACAACAGCATTTTGGGGGTCTGAAAAAACAAACTTTTGAAAGCGAGATTCAACGTGCAAGTTTTTGAAAATGATACCGTTATTGCCTCTGTGTAAACTACAAACTCGCGAATCCGTGAAAGCGGTGATTTCTGTCCAAATAAAAGCTTGAGGGTTTATCTCTTGCAAATGTAGAAATTAGGACAAAAGTATTGGAATTTCCCTATAGCGTACTGTCATAGGCATAATAATAATAATATAAAATTATGTGCATGCGTTGTGCTGCTCACGTGTACAGCATCGGCCAATAATGAGCCGGAAGCACTGCACTGTTCACAATGTCAACAGCGTAGAAGACTGACAAGGAAGAGGAGAAATTGTTGAATTAAGTCATTATTTTTGTTTTGTGCACAAAAAGTATTATTGTCACTTCATAACATTAAGGTTGAACCATTATAGTCACATGGACTATTTTAACGATGCCTTTATTACCTTTCTGGGCCTTTAAAGGTGCAATGACGTTGCTGCCTATTTGTGGTTCAGAAACCTCTCGTATTTTATCAAAAATATCTTAATTTGTGTTTCGAAGATGAAATAAGGTCTTACGAGTTGGGAACGACATGAGGATGAGTACTTAAAGCTGCAGTCCGCATTTTTCCTCTTTGTCACCATCTCTTGTTTGAAACCTGCAATTGCAGTCATATGCGGAACAGTTATCTGTACGTGCGTTGTGATTCGGCACAGCTCGTCAGCTCGGATGAATCTAATGCTTGCTGTCAGTCACCGCACTGGTGGATACTGAACTTCAGAATTACAGATTCTACGTCTTGAAAGTATGACCAATATAAGAATTTTCACTGGAAAATAACATCTGAACAAGTAAGTAACATGTCTGCCACTTTTGTTCTGAACAACTGAGGAAAAAAGCATTAAGCCTACAATAAATCGCGCTGCCAATGATGATTAATTTAAATCTTACGATCGCTTAGCTCGGATCACGTCAAACCGTGCAAATTATTATCACTGTTATATTTTTCTCAAATTGTAAATGTTTACAACATCAGCATTGCGTGACTGTGTATTTAGTGTGTATCGTTACCTGTAGATTTCAATGTCTGTAGTCACTCCACAGTCCGAAGTCTTTTGCTTTTGACTACGGCTGAATCTCCAGTTGCCACTGATGATTATCATTTGGATCTTTCTGGATTACAATCCGCCATCAAAATGATAAGTTTAATTATTTCAGCTGCTGTGAGAACAGGCTATAAATGTGCCGCTACCGGCAGCATCCTCACCCAACCGACTTGCCTGAACTCCTTCTTTCTATTTACGGACGTGACGTATTGACGCACAGAGGAACTGCTGCATGCTTAAATTTCCCGCGGAAATCCGCCATGTCGCTCTTATTATAAAACATTATCACAAGCTTACCGTTGTGAATCGAGCTAAGATAATGAGATGGTTTTGAACACTGGCTGGTTATGTACTTGCTCAAAAATTGATTTTGGATAATTTTTAACCCAAAAAAGTTGCGGACTGCTGATTTAATAACAGAAATTTCATTTTTGGGTGAACTAACCCTTTAAAGTAAAGGGTGTAATTTCCGTGGCTCTAGTACCAGCAAACGGAACTGCAAAAATGTTGTTTTCCAAAAATTCCCTATGTGTGCCATTGGACAAACAGATCCAAACTCTTGCTGTGGGAGTTTTGATAGCAGCATCTAGTCCAATGACAGAATCTTTAATATAATGGGCAAATATATAAAGTATATTAAAATAATTTGTGATCATTAGTGAATATTTCTTAATCTTATATTACAAGCAAAATAATTGCAAATACTCTCACGGACATTTATAACTCAATACAGACCGACAGAGCAACGTGCTCCTTACAGTTAATGCTGTATTGCTGCCTTACACCAAGCATCCAACACGTATTAAACACGTGTCACGCACAGCAACCGTGTCTCATCAGTTGGACATTCAGACTTCCAAATGTTCCAGCCTCCAGCACTTGGTCAGGCCAGGAGCCAATTTAACATTGATAATTGGAAACTTGAGCCTGGAATGAACAGCGGTCGGTGACAAGTTTACTACGGTGATAAAAATAGATACTCCGACACTCACAATGAGCCAACAGAACGGCTATGTTTGACTAACGCTGCTGATGATCCACACCATCTGCTCATCCTCGGGTTTGATCATAAGATGAGCTGGAGAACCACACAAAATCTGGTTAATAGCTCAGTCATTTCTTCTAGACAGCAATGAGATTGCGTGGAGAGCAAATAGAGACTTTTCTAATAGGCATTGTTCACCCAAAAATAAATCTCACGTCATTATTCACACACCCTCATGTAGTTTCAAACTTGTATGATTTTCTTCAGACACAAAAGCACGTTCAGTAGAATGTTACAAGAATTTCAAGCTCAAAAGAGGCAAAACAAACCATCATAACACAATATTTGAATACTGGCAAATGCAATTTCTCATATGTTTCTATAAAATATGATTGTTCGAAGTTGGAAATAAAACTGATTATTGGAGTGTTTTAAAAAAAAATACTTTTTCAGTCTTTCTACTTCAAAATTTCACAGTGAATTCAATGTATTACTTGCTGTTTCTTTATGAATTGTTATTTTAGATTTATTAATATTAATGTTTTGTTAATATTTTGAATAGTTTTATAATACAATTTGTTTTCTCGTTAATTTTAGTCATTTCATTACACGATTTTGTCATTTTATTTGTTTCATTATTATTATTTTTATTTCAGTTTTAGTTTTTATTTATTTCCAGTTAATAATTTTAGTGCTTCAATTTAAACTTATTTAAGTTTATTGCCCAGGCATATTTTTTTTTTCATTTAGTTTAGGTTTATAAATATATATGTAGCTTCATTTTTGAATTAACAGAAAAGATTTTAATAGAATTAGTTAACGATTATAACCCTGATTTCTCCTAAAGAATTCAGAAGACAAAGAAGACAAACTCAATTACAGCACATCTGAGCTGTCTATGATTTTTTTAAAGGAGCAGAATGAATGATTCTCTCCTATGAGGACAAAAATTCAGACCTCATGTCTCGATGCATCCTCGATATCAAGAACCGTGTACTTTCATGAGTCCTCTGTACTTGCGTTCTGGAGTACTGTGCTGCATCCAAAATTGCATACTCTCTTGAGTAGTTACTTATACACTAAGATGTATGATATATATATAGTGTATAGTATAGTACTACATTTGCCATGTTGTCATTATCACGTGACCTGCCAGCGTCAGTTGCATCATTTCACTGCCATTCACAAATCCTTTCCTGTGACCTCATGAGGTAGTATAGTGTCCATCAGAGGCACATCAGAATCTGCCTGGAAGTAGTAGTCCTCTGGGTGCTTTTTGCCTACTCTTTTATGAGTAATGTGAATTCGGACATACTTCTGGTGTCACATACTGTTTTCCACCAACTATATAGGGAAGTATGTGATTTCGGATCCAGCCTTGGAATTGAACTTCGATGGTTGATGATGACGCACCAGAACACAAGGATGCAAAAATGCATATTGAAAAACAAAACTGATGTCTATTGTTTTTGTTTTCCATTGATCGTTCTCCACACATATCCATGTAATTAGCAGTCTGAGAGGAGAATGCAAACCCTCATGAGAGTCCTGTGAGCGCACTCTCTTTAATCAGACAGACATGCTTCATCTCAACTCAAATCCAACACAAACAATTCTATCTGTTCTGTCCAAATGTGTACCATATAACTATGTCTTGTCCTGCCATTATTGTCAACCATTCTGACATTTTGTAGCTGTAATGAGAGAAATCAACATGTGCACACATCATGCAAATGGCCAGGTAATGTTATGTTTGTCTTTTAGCCTTTTCAGATGCCATATCTGCGTTTTACAACTGTTGACACAAAACCGTGGTCTTCAAATTGTGATCAAGGTTCAGTAGAGCGAGCTAGACAGCGGAGCAGAGGGATTTGTAGAATGACAGACATGTCTGTCCAATTTATTGAGCAGAATTTGACACTGTGCAAAATCAATTGTGTGTCTCCGGCATGTCATTTTGTGCTCCCTTCTGAGATGTTTTCAAGAAAGAATTGCTGCTCACATTCACTAGGGTGACAATTATCATCTAATATACATATAGAGAAGGAAATCTGCTGTTGACTGGGCTTTTCAGATTGACAAACACAGTATCGCTGCTTTGTGCTGCCTATCCTTCGACATCACTTTTTCTATCTTTAATATGCAGAGTCTACTATAATTAAGTCAAAGACTATGGGGGAGGAACATTTTATTGGACAAAACATTTGCATACGCCCCTTAGTGCAGGATGAGTCATCAATGTTTTTGGTCTGTTTTTCTAGGGACAGAACATTTTTAATTTTAAATGCATATATCTGCGAAAAGTTAATTTTATACACCTTTAGCAGTTCTTCCTTAGTATTTTTCAAAAAATTCCTTAATCAAGGAACATTTACTTGAGAAGCAAAATGACAAGATATTAAGTCTTGTTTTCTGAAAAAATTAAACAAAATTAAGCAAGTTTCTAATATGTGCCAATTAGGCTTGGGTATCGAGTATCGAGTATTGATTGGAACCGGGACTAGCTTTGCGATTTTCCCGGAATCGTTCAAAAGTTTAAATTTCGATTCCTAGTTTCGATTCACAGTCCGCCGACTGGAAGAAGAAACCGCTGAACACCAACGAAGAAGCGTCCATCGGAAGTGTTGGCATAACCGAGCGAGTCGAACATGGATAGCGTGCGTCGGCGGTCCAAAGTGTGGCTTCACTTTTTTTAAACAGAACGAAATCTCGGCAAAATGCAACATTTGCGGCAAGATTGTTTCGTGCATAGGAGGGTGCACGTCGAACATGATAAAGCACCTCCGAGTTCATGACTTCGGTAAAGTTGGTTTTATATTCGCACATTCGGGCATCCGTATTCAATAGCCTTGTTAATCACACTACATTGGACATTCACAAGTAAATATGCCATTAAAACAATACTTGCCTATTTTGATAGACTGTGAAAAATGTTGTAAGTTGGCAATCGTTGGTTGTCAATATCATGTCGCTGCTTAAAATTCGCAAACATTAATTTATTGCACATTTATTGGAAAGTCTGAATTTATCAGAAGTCCGAATGTGCGAATATAAAACCAACTTTACCGCAGTGAGTTCATGGAGTAGAAATAAATGTGTGCCCCGTCTTTGACGCGCTGCGCCGACCGTCCTCCACTGCGAACGTGTTTTCTCCACAGCAGGAGATACTATCTGTCCAGAACGCTCACGCATCCTGCCTGAGAAGGCAGATATGATCATTTTTCTAAACAAGAACTGTTTCTGATTTTATACTGTACCTGCTGCTAATCTGGACTGGGTTTTACAAGTTGTTTCTTATTGTTTATTTGCTATTCTGCACCAGGTTAGCCCATCAGTGGGAGCACGGTAACATGTTCAAGTACCTGCAGCATCATACACTCATGTGTAAATGTGTTTTCATGGTTTTCAAAAATAAAGCTCTCTTGAGGAAAGTGTACCCCTGTGAAAATATATTCATAATTTATAATATTTATATTCAAGTTCATAGATTTGATATTTAATTGTAGTTGAAAACAGCCCTGTGAGAAATTCATAGTAAAGTTCATAAAAAGTAAAAATTTCATAGAATTAAAATTGATGGAGAAGGTCAGACTATTTCCTTCAGAAAGACCGTTGGTTTGCTAGCTCATTTAAAATATCCTAAACTTTTTTTGACCCTGCCTCTTAAAAGAATCGGAATCGAGAATCGTTAGGAACCGGAATCGAAACAAGGAATCGAAATCGGAATCGGAATCGTTCAAATTCAAACGATACCCAACCCTAGTGCCAATTGGGTCAGATAAATTTTCTTGCTTGCCCTTTAAATTGAGTTAAATTTTTATTTAAGTCATTTTTACTTCTCCAGTAAATATATCTTGATTTAAGAATGTTTTGTACCGGAAAACAAGACAAAAATACCAAATAAGAAAATCAACCTGCAGCGTAAAAGCCACAAAACTTGATTTGGATACTCATGTATTATGCTGCATTTCCTAATAAAGTTACCAACTAAATGATGAGTAACTTTCTTTTATTTATTCACTAAAGCCAATTTGTACTCTCATTTGGAGTTTGACAACTGTAAATTGTGGACCCTGATGGCCACAACTACTCCTCTTTGCATAAGAAGAGAAGTAAGAGATGTGAAATTGTTTTGTTGCCCATGGCAATGCCGTATAGCAGAGAGAAAAGGAGAAACTATATGAGAGAAAGAGAGTAAATGGCAGGATAATGATTCTGCTGAGAATATCTGCTATTTACAGAAATACACAGAATGAAGATGAACATGTAAGCAGCATTTTAGGGTTCCATTTTCCAAACCATTAGCCTTGAACACTGCATCAGGATATCTAGTGTCCGTCTCAGTCGAACTGCTCACAGACCATCTGATGAATATTACACAAAAATGAGAGTCTTTCTTCAAACATCAAGCTCTAATGTGACTGGCCTTTCCAGGAATCAGGCTGCACAGCTTTATATCGGCCCATCGGGAATGTCTGAAATGTTCCTGGCTGCTACAATGAATATTTCCGATCTGCCAAATAGATATTTTAGAGATTTATTTGAGATTAAATTAAAACTCAAAAAGAAGAACTTGCCACCTTTTAGATTCTTTTAAAGTAATTATTTTCATATAATGGATGATCAATGCTTAATGTTAAATATTAAAATCCTATAGTATTGTGTATAATTAAAGCTGCCGTAACTTTTCTTGGTTAAAAATTATCCAAAATTATTTTTTTGCGTAAGTACATAACCAGCCAGTGTTCAAAACTATCTCCTTACCTTAGCCCGATTCACAACGGTAAGCTTCGGGTGGTACTGGTGGGTTTCCACCTGAAATTCAAGCATAAATAAGGAGTTCCAGCTAGTAGGCTATATCATGTGAGGATGCTGCATGAGGTGGATCATTTACAGCCTTTTCTCACAGCAGCTGGAATAATTAAACTTATCATTTTGATGGCGGATTGTATGGTGTGACAAATTAACGTTAGAGATTAGACTGTACAGAAACTGAAATCTACAGGTAACGCTAATACACACTAAATACACATAGTCATGCAATGCTGATGTTGTTAACATTAACAATTTGAGAACAAAGTATAACAATAATAATAATTTGCATGGTTTGATGTGATATAAGCTAAGTGATCGTTAGATTTAATCACCATTGTATTGCTTTTTTTCTCAGTTGGTCAGAACAAAAGTGGCAGATTTGTTACTTACTTGTTCAGATGACATTCTCTGGTGGAAATTCTTATTTTGGTCATATTTCCAAGACTACAATCTGTGATTCCAAAGTACATGTACAGTATCCACCAGTGTGGTGACTAACAGCCACACATTCTGCTCAAAACATTGGATTCATCCGCGCTGAGGAGCCGCGCCGATGCACAACCCATGTAAAGATGATAATTCCACAAATTACTGCAATTGCAGTTTTCAAACAGAGATGGCGGCAAAGAGGCAAAACTTAAGGTGTAGCTTTAATTTAAAAATAAAACTGAAAAAAACTAAAATCAACCATTTTAAATGCCTCAAGTGAATAGGCATCACAACATTATAATGTATAGTATGAAAAACAGACAATCCTTTTGAGTTTTTCTAAAGTTTAAATTTGACAGTGATTAAAAATGTAGCATCTGGAGCGATCAAACACAATTGTAAAAGGCAATCACCCATGCAGGCCCTGTAAGGTCTGGCTCCCCTACTGAGCGCTATCAACCCATCTGCACCATGTGCTCTTTACACACATTTCAAAGACCATTAGAAGACAGGCCACTAGAACCAGACATTCTCCATTGTCTGGATTCTTTGCTATTAATTCATTGACAACCTAGTCTAAATGAATGAACATGCATTTCCCCAGTACATTGTGTATATTATTACTGTTTGTATGTTGTTCTTTCGTATGTTGTATAGTGTTAGGCATGACTGAAAGCTGGAACTATGAGATAATGTATTTCATCTAGGTGATGTTTACTATCAAATTACTCCTTGTTTAATGACTCACATGTTGGTGGACATCGAAATATCATAGAATGCATTGTGTGTTTGTTAGATTTATCAGAGTATAAATGGACACAAACCTATAGGCAAACCTAGGCAAATGAACTCACTTTCAAACAAATGAAATCCCCCGCCAGAGAATGGCACCTTTCTCATTGGTCAAGCCAAGATTTGAAGGTGTCGACTGTCTGGAGAGTTCAAAAGCCCCACAAAAATCACACTCAGTTGAGTTTAGTTTAGTGCTGATGGACTTCTAGTTTTTCACTTTGTTCCTGTTGATCCAACGAGGGCCACCCGGCCCGAGCCGGGGCTGGTCAGCCTCTATTCCACTTCAAGCCATGCACAACTGCAGCGACCAGTCAAATTAACAGTGCAGTTTGTCATCATTTTCTTCATCAACGCCGAAGATATTGATTGCAACTTCCACGCCAGCGGACCAAACCATCAAGGATTTTCTCATGAGCCTGCAGATCCAGACAGCTAAGGCATTTGCAAGTATCGTTTGAACACTAAATGGCAATTTAGTAGTAAGATTGTGAACCCCTTTTAACAAAGGTTCTTTATAGTATTGAAACTGATGGTTCATCCAGCAATTGTTAATTTACTCTTTCCATTGTTGCATTCCCCTGTTAAGATATGGTTCAAATTCATTTTCCACTCTCTCACTGTGTGAATGGTATGTTTGTGTTTGTTAGTTTAGTTATGTGTTTGTGATGTAGTTAAATAAAACTTGTGTGCACACTCTTGCGAGTTGATTCTGGTCTGCTTATAAACCCATTGTCCCTGATAACGATTCGATCACAGCTACGTGCTAAGAAAGCGATATTCTGTGGCCACAGAAAATATCCTTTCTATTAGAATTGATAGACAATTAATACTGAGTGTTTGCTGGCCGAACAGATTAATTCATTGTAATATTAATTCAGCTACATTAAGTTAATTTGATTAACTGATTCAAATATTTTTAATTAATCATAATGAGTTGTGACTAATTATTAATATTTCCCCTTTTTGAACTAATAAATATCGTTACAACAATTATTGTATAAGTGTTTAATATTTAGCAATTAAATTATTCATGTTTTTATATATTACCTTTAAGTGAGTGTTGGATAATGACAAAGATATAATGAAAAATAGTAAAAATGAACATGCACAATTAATTATATCTAATACCAACTGATACTGATAAAAAAAAACTTACTGTAATTAAAAATAGGCTACAGACACACGATATTTTTGTAGTATTAATTCAATTCAATTCACATTTATTTGTATAGCGCTTTTCACAATACATATCGTTTCAAAGCAGCTTTACAAAGAATGCAAGTCAACATTACAATTTAAAGAATGCAGTTAGCTAATAATGTAATAATTTAGGCAATTAATTTACAAACACGGTTAGCAGTTTAACTGAAGGTAGAAGCAATGAGCTCCTGGAAAAATGAATTGCATATTAACAATAATTAGGATATGTAGGAATTTGGGAATGTGCATGTTGATCCAGATGTTGCATCTTCTGAAATCCTCATAGGAGTTGGGGCTGTCTCTTCACAGGTGTTGGTCATCTGAGGTCTTCTTTAGAAGCTGGATCCAAACTGAAGCTGATGTACTCTCTAGTCACCTCGGGGCGGGTGTCCCGAGGTAAAACAGAAAAGCAAATGGAGAATAATTAGCGTAGCTGCTGTTCATAACATTAAGCAAAGATAGTCATGTGCAATTGATCTGATATGAGATGCATTATGTGAATGCTTGGCTAAAGAGATGCGTCTTTAATCTAGATTTAAACTGGGAGATTGAGTCTGAGCCCCGAACATTATCAGGAAGGCTATTCCAGAGTTTAGGAGCCAAATGTGAAAACGCTCTCCCTCCTTTAGTGGACTTAGCTATCTTAGGTACAACCAGAAGTCCAGAGTTTTGTGATCTTTAGGAGAGTGAAGGATTGTAGGGTTAAGTACACAGGAGCTAAACCATTTAGAGCCTTATAGGTCATTACCAATACTTTATAATCGATACGGAACTTAATAGGTAACCAGTGTAGAGATGATAAAATTGGTGTTATATGATCATATTTTCTTGACCTGGTAAGAACTCTAGCAGCTGCATTTTGTACTAATTGTAGCTTGTTTATTGAGGATGCAGCACAACCAGCTAGTAATGCATTACAGTAATCTAGTTTAGATGTCATGAAAGCATGAACTAACTTTTCAGCATCAGAAATAGATAACATATTCCGTATCTTAGCAATGTTTCTGAGGTGGAAGAAGGCTGTTTTTGTAACATATGAAATATGATTTTCAAAGGACAAGTTGCTGTCTAATATAACACCCAGGTCTTTAACTGTCGAGGATGGAGTAACAGTACATCCTTCTAAATGCAGATTGTAGTCTGAGAGATTCTGTGTACAGGTTTTTGGCCCAATAAGTAATACTTCAGTCTTATCTGAATTTAATAGAAGAAAATTACTAGTCATCCAATGTTTTACTTCTTTAACACACTCTGTCAGATTGGATAATTTAGAGATTTCATCTGGTTGTGTTGAAATATATAATTGAGTATCATCGGCATAGCAGTGGAAACTAATTCCATGTTTTCTTTTAATATTGCCAAGTGGCAGCATGTATATTGAAAATGGCAGAGGGCCTAACACAGATCCTTGCGGCACTCCATAATTAACTATCGTTATCTTAGATTTTTCCCCGTTTAAATAGACAAAATTGTGACGGTCTGATAGGTACGACCTAAACCACCATAATGCCTGTCCCTGTATTAATGTTTTTCTATTGTTGTCAATAATGTAAAATATTAATTTCTTATAAGTTGTAAAGAAAAAGTAGCAATAATAGCCCATTTCATAAGAGTCAAAGGGAGGGTGAAAACCAAAAACGAAAATGCAAGAATCAAAATGGAAGAAAAAAAAAAGAAGCTCCTTTAAGGTCATTAACAGACAGCATCATTGAATGAAATATTTATTAACCTGTGGTTGGCCAGATGGCCTTTTCATGTCTAAGTGGTTGGTTTTGGCAAGAATAATCTATGTGTCCAAGATTGTATGCCTATACAAGAAAGTCTGCATGAGACTTTGATATCACCCACAGCCACAGCTCTCTCTGTCTTTTGTCAAGTTGTCGACACTAAACTCACCATGCAGAGGGCATTTACACGCTGACAGCAGAGAAGAGCCACTGGCGTGCAAACATTCCCCTCAGAGAGAGCAATCATTCGGGTGGCGGGGTGCTGGACTGCCCCTTGTACTTTGTCCACGACCTCTCCACTTCCTCCTCTCCGACTGCAGTCGGAGTGACCGTTGGAGTGTAGAGAGGATTTTTTTTGGCCATCAGCTTCCGCTGCCAAACTCTGTGGGCACCAAACTGCAGCCTTCCGTCTGCCTGGGTTGATTAGCGCCTTGGCATGCGCTCACCCGCCGCTTTCTCACACGGGAAGCTTGGCTGCATCGGTTTCTGTGGGTTTCTTTCCAAGTAAACACCTTCCACACTGAATTTAAGAATGCAAGCGCAAGCGCAAGCGCAAGCGCACACACAAAACACACATCACACCATGCCCGTGTTGTAACAGAGTCGTTTTCAAGAAGTGAAATCAGGTCTCCCTCAACTATAGTTTTACCAAGTACACAGAAACTATATGAATTTAAAGTCTTCATGAAAAAAACGACCCTATTATGACCTATATTTACGTTTTGAAGTCATGCGCCCTCTAGTGGGCGTAAAAATAATGACAGTGTCGTGTTACATCTGTCGCCATGAAATGACGTATGACTGTCATTACCAATCAAAATGCGTGTTCATTTAAATGCAGTGGGTCTCATTCATGAAACATTCGTAAATATACGAGTAAATATGTGAGTGATTTGAGCGTAAAGAGACCTTCCCGAAAACTCTTCTCCTGATTCACAAATACTTCGTAAACGTCAGAAGTGATAGTGAAATGTGTGTGTGTGTTAATGAATTCCAATCAGTCGTAAATGGGATGCGCGTGCACGCTCATTCTCAATTACCATAAATCCCGCCCATTAAATCCGACTGACAACTATATATGGGCATCATATTATGACACCAAACGAAGGATTTTGGCCATTTTATAGGAAACAATTTTCATAACAATTAAGGGGCCATTAGTTCACGCGGCCTCGTAATTCCTGTAGTTACGAGATTCTACCACCTGACCGCTGTAGATTGATTTATTAGGCATTGATAGTGGTGCCATGGAAACGCATAATTCCCAGTCCAAGGACCAAAAGGACGTGAACAACTCCGAATATAACGTCACGTGTTGTCATTTCAAGATAGCGGTAAATAGGAGGTGACGAGAAAGCAGCTTATTACTGGCTCTCACAACAAAAGTAAAAAGAAAAAACTTATGTAATTAATATATATACTATTTTTTCAAAATGCTGTGTATATATACCTTATTAAGGTGAATTAAAATGCAGCCTTATTAATGAGCAAAACGTTCGGATGTTAAACGCACTATTTACGCGTGGCTGGGAGCAGGTGTAGATTTCTTTCGTACCAACTAACATTTGGAAAATACGAACATTTTAATGAATCCGAAAATTTACGCCAGAACCACTTTACACACGATTTACACAAAAATTTGTTCTGCTCGTGTTTCATGAATGAGACCCAATGTGTGGACTTTTTACACCATTTCTCCTATTTCCATTTACCAAAACTAATTTTTATTAATGACTACACCCACCCCACCCTACCCTACCCTACCCTACCCTACCCTTAGTGATCTATAGTGCATATACACTTTATGAGCACATGTGTTCCCTGGGATCAAACCCACGATCACATGATCACATGATTGCATATTGTTATCGCAATGCTTTACCAGTTGAACTACGTGAAACCTGAAATTTGATGCAGATAAAAGGGAACAATGCATTAAAATGAAAGTGTCCTGTTGTCAATAGGGGCGCAACTATAGCAAACGCTCCTATGGGTCGTATTGCATGAATTAAAATGAAAGTGTCCTGTTGTCGATAGGGGCGCCACTTTAGTAAACGCTCCTATGAGTCGTATTTCAGGGAAGTGACAAACGACCTATATGGTCGTATTGGTTGGAGAACATGTTGTTTTTTATTCATGTGTCCTCATAATCTTTAATCAAAATAACTTCCCCTTCCTGTTGCAATGACATCTCTTCTCTTCTGTAATGACGTATTCACTTGCGCGAGGGAGGGACAATTTTCTTTGTTCCAGAAGCAGTTTCACTTGTATATAAGTCACAATATAGAGAAGAAAAGACTATAGTAACTTCCATTTCATGCTGACTTCAAATTGTGTATATAATTAATTATACTATAATTATAATTAAATATAAGTATATGTAATTATACTTACTATATGGTGCATAATAAAACAAACTGGACATAATATTAGCAGCTTATCCACCATCGGGCCGAATGGTTCTAAGAACGCTAAGGAATGGTTCCAGTTATTTCCACTTGAGCTTCGTTTGGTAATAATATTGTAAATAAAGGTAAATAATGTTCAGTTTCTTGCATAGTCTGATTGGTTTTGCTTCATAAGACCTTGATGTTTCGTCAGGAGCCATGGGTATTAATTTAGTTTTGCCTGTATTTGTTTTTTGATGCACAAAGTGACGATAGCCAATGACTTCCATTATATGAATCACCAAGGACCACAGTTTTAGCTAAAAATCTTCTTTAGTGTTCTACTGGAGAAAAAAAAGTACATCTTAAATGTGAGGGTGAGTAAATTAAATGCAAATTTGTATTATTAGTGAACCATCCCTTTGACAAATTAAACCTTATTCTAAAGTGTTACCACAAAACATTTAATAAACAATAATACAATTTTGTGACTGGCTTACAAAGTGTTTTTAAATTAATCTTTTGGGTGAATGATAAAATGACTCACTCATTATATCCAAAAAGACAACATGCAATGTTAATAGTGCTGACTATGATATAACGTCAGACATCAAAATTAATCATCAGTGAATTAATCTTTTTGCTGAACAGAATCAAAAGATTTGAGATACTGAGATGAATCTACTGTAAATCAGATTCCTGCCAGCAAAGATTCCTGGGATGATAGATTTTGTGTACTGTACCTTACACACAAATGTTCAGCGGACTGAAGCTGTGATGTCTGTCACAGCTCTGTCGCAATGTTGAGCTCATATTGATCTATGCTGGGATTCATTAAGTATCTCTGATATGATGCTCTGAGCGTGTGGGCCACGCTTTGCTGTTTTCTACCCTTAATAGAAAGAATGTGTCAAGCTCTCAGCACGTAATGACCAGAGGTGCATCTCACAAATAACAACCTGCCTTTTGAGGGTCAGCCAGCCCAACATCATTTCCCTCTCTATATTCTCATCCCTGCTAAACTCGCCACACGCTATTAGATCTATTTGGAGTGAAATAAGAACGATTTCTAAAAGAGGCACTTTCAATGCACCTCATCTAGTGTTGTAAAAATAGAGAGCAGGGAAAGTGTTCTTGTCATGAAGGATTCAGTCCAAGGAAAAATAAACACAATTTGCCATCACAATATAGAAAAGGGGTTTCAATGTACTGTGTGCAAGTTTATTTTCACTTATACCTCATATCTGATCTATCAAAGACATGGAGAATTCATTCTGAAGGCAAATACTAATAATAAATAAATAAGATGTTCTCAAAAGATGGTTCTTCTTTGCTAGAAAAATAAAAGTAATCTTGAAGATATGATGAATTCTATATGGTGGATTTAAAAATGTCAAAAACATGCACAGGTCCACATTTCAATATGATATATTATTAAAATGATTAAATTACATTATGTTTTAGTCTTAAATAATATTTTTGCATAATAAACTTTCTTTAATATTTAATAATAATTTAATAATACATTTATGAATAAATAAATAAATGAAT
>RJVU01049301.1:3701101-3711565 GCA_003731715.1 Anabarilius grahami
GTGAAAAATGTTCATGTAAAACTAAAATGCAAAAATCTTTAAAATGCTCCAGAATATGGCCCCTTTAAGGTAATTTACATCAGTCAGCATTATTGAATGACTTAAACTAGAATGTTAAAGTTGATCAACAGCAGAAGCCATGGCAATTCTAGAGAAGAGCTTCCACTCATGTGAAATTATAGATGGCATGTCTGCAACGCAAACGCTATTTAGAGTGTGCTGAATATCACATTCATCAAACACTACAGACAACTGGCCATTTTTGTCAAGCCGACAATGACATAAACTTATCAACAAGATCAGTCAATGAAATGCACAGCTTCACCACAGATAAGTTTGGCACTGAATGTTCACATCAAGGGCAGAGGAGAATCAATAGAGTGTTAATGCATCACACACAGTCCCAGCATTAAGGAGATCCCGTCCATTCCGATGCATCTGCACCTTCACAAGAGACAGTGTTAAAAAATTGCTGTTCACCCAGTGGAGTGCTGCTGGTTTAAGATAAAGCGGCTGAGTAATGCATTGCCAAAAGATTGACTTGTCAGCGCATTCGCAGAAGGTGTCCCAGAATGAGGATGGAGTGGAACTCTCAATAAATTATTCCACCCGCCACAGCCACCAGACCACAGCTTATCAAACAAATGCCAGCAGCTGTACGGGTAGTCCGTCTTCTGCTGTCAGCATGCATTGCCGCACCCAAACGCTTCTGAAAAAACTCTTGTGTCTAAAGCACCTTAATGCTCCAGGCATTCATCTGAAGAAGAGTCGTGTGCCACTCACAGCCGAAGTGATGATGGCAAATTCAGTGCCTGAGTTTTAATGGTCTAATCAGTAGGGGAAAATAATTAGAAAATTGAGTGATTTATAAATATAGAGTAAATAGACACAATTAGTGAAAAATAGTTAATGACACATTTATATTTTGTGGTTGATGGTTACTAGGATGTCTTTGTTGGTTGCTAGGATGCTGATAGGCAGTTGCTAGGGTGGCTGCAAGGACATTGGTAAGGTTTCTTAATTATTTTTATACACGTTTCATTGAACACTGTAAGTCTTATCGCTTAATAAATGACAAACAGCACAACTCTCCTCAACAAGCTTGAATAAATGACTGTATCCACTGATAATGCTATGCTGCTCAACCGCAAATGCCACTAATACTATGTCTTTGTTTTTTTTTTATGAAAGGTGAGACAGTTCATGGTCACCATATGGTCAATTCAGTGTAAGTGCATTAAGAATTACTCTGCGGATTAAATTTAATCAGGTCTCAGATGAGCCGGGGGGGCGGCGTGGAGGCGGTGTCATTTCCCCCACATTAATAATTCACTAAATTTATAGTAGCGCAGAGAGCACAGTGCTAATCTACGGCTTGAAGTGGGAGAAGATTCATTTAACCCTTCCGTCATATACATTAGTGATATTACAGTCCGCTAATGCATATTGATAAAATGCAGCAGGGGATGTGGTTATTAAAGAACCTCGTCAAATGAAAACTGATAGGATAAAAGAACACCGAATCCATTTCTATTACAAGATCAGGCTGATAACAAACAGAGGGCGGCGAAGCCTTGAAACCGACCGTTTGTTCTGACAATTACAACTCCATTGATCCGTTCAGCTCAGCTTTAAATGATTACTCCCACACTGGCACACCCGAGTAAATGACTCCCGGGTGTACTGCATGTGTCGCTTAAGTGCTCCATTAGGAGCGGGTTTACAGCAAGAGAGCCCTGTTCGCCAAGTCTTCTTAAATTACCAGCTACTCTGCATTGATCCCCCATAATGCTCCAGAATCTTGTGGAAGATGGAAGAATAAAAGGAAGGATTAAAGTTGGCCACAGGAATTGTGTCACATCCCAATTCTACACTGAGCTGACAATCAACAGGCCCTATTTCAGATAAAAACCCTCCCAAGGCTAGACCCTGTCATCTAGAGAACTGGTTCTTTATTCAGAACTGATTTCTTTTTTTTTCATTTTTTTCATTTTTTCATTTATTTATTTATTTATTTATTTAAATTTTTAATTCAATTCACATTTATTTGTATAGCACTTTTCACAATACATATAGTTTCAAAGCAGCTTTACATAAAATGCATGTCAAAATTACAATTTAGAGTAATCTGTTATAATCAGTGATGACTGTCCAAATTATGTAATTTCAGAAATTTACATATATAAATCACGCAGTTAGCTAACAATGTATTAATTTAAGCAATGTATTAATTTAAAGCAGAAACAATTAGCTCATTGAAGTAATGAATACATGTTAACAATGATTAGGATATATAGCAAAATTTGGAATGGTGCATGTTGATCTAGAGTTTGCGTCATTTGAAGTCCTAGCAGAGGTTGGGGTCATCTCTTCACAGGTGTCGGGGCATCTGAAGTTCTCATAGGAGGCTGGATTCAAACTGGAGCTGATGTACTCTCTAGTTACCTCAGGATGGTCATCCCGAGATAAAACAGAAAAGCAAATATAAAATAATTAGCGTAGCTGCTGTTCATAACATTAAGCAAAGATAGTCATATGCATTTGATCTGATATACAGTGCATCCAGAAAGTATTCACACTCACAGCGCTTCACTTTTTCCACAATTTGTTATGTTACAGCCTTATTCCAAAAGGGATAAAATTCATTATTTTCCTCAAAATTCTACAAACAATACCCCATAATGACAACGTAAAAGAAGTTTGTTTGAAATCTTTGCAAATTTATCAAAAATGAAAACCGAAAAAAATCACATGTACATAAGTATTCATGACACTCAAAATTGAGCTCAGATGGATCCTGTTTCCACTGATCATCCTTGAGATGTTTCTACAACTGATTGGAGTCCACCTGTGGTAAATTCAGTTGATTGGACATGATTTGGAAAGGCACACACCTGTCTATATAAGGTCCCACAGTTAACGGTGCATGTCAGAGCACAAACCAAGCCATGAAGTTCAAGGAATTGCCTGTAGACCTCTGAGACAGGATTGTATTGAGGCAAAGATCTGGGGAAGGGTACAGAAAAATTTCTGCAGCATTGAAGGTCCCAATGAGCACAGTGACCTCCACCATCCGTAAATAGAAGAAATTTGGAATCACCAGGACTCTTCCTAGAGAGGGCCGCCAGCCCAAACTGAGCGATCGGGGGGGAAGGGCCTTAGTCAGGGAGGTGACCAAGAACCCTATGGTCACTCTGACAGAGCTCCAGTGTTTCTCTGTGGTGAGAGGAGAACCTTCCAGAAGAACAACCATCTCTGCAGCACTCCACCAATCAGGCCAGACAGAAGCCACTCCATTGTAAAAGGCACATGACAGCCCGCCTGGAGGACTCTCAGACCATGAAAAACAAAATTCTCTGGTCTGATGAAACAAAGATCAAACTCTTTGGCCTGAATAGCAAGCGTCATGTCTGGAGGAAACTAGGCACCACTCATCACCTGACCTATACCATCCCTACAGTGGAGCATGGTGGTGGCAGCATCATGCTGTGGGGATGTTTTTCAGCAGCAGGAACTGGGAGACTAGTCAGGATCAAGGGAAAGATGAATGCAGCAATGTACAGAGACATCCTTAATTAAGAACCTGCTCCAGAGAGCTCTGGACCTCCAGACTGGGGCGACGGTTCATCTTCCAACAGGACAACAACCCTAAGCACACAGCCAAGATAACAAAGGAGTGGCTACGGGACAACAATCCGAATGTCCTTGAGTGGCCCAGCCAGAGCCCAGACTTGACCCTGATTGAACATCTCTGGAGAGATCTGAAAATAGCTGTGCACTGACGCTCCCCGTCCAACCTGATGGAGCTTGAGAGGTCCTGCAAAGAAGAATGGGAGAAACCGCCCAAAAATAGGGGTGCCAAGCATGTAGCATCATACTCAAAAAGACTTGAGGCTGTAATTGGTGCCAAAGGTGCTTCAACAAAGTATTGAGCAAAGGCTCTGAATACTTGTGTACAAGTGAGTTTTTTTTTTTATTTTTAATAAATTTGCAAAGATTTCAAACTTCTTTCACATTGTCATTATGGGGTATTGTTTGTAGAATTTTGAGGAAAATAATGAATTTAATCCCTTTTGGAATAAGGCTGTAACATAACAAAATGTGAGAAAAGTGAAGCGCTGTGAATACTTTCCGGATGCACTGTAACTGGAGTACAAGGACATTAGATGCATTATGTGGATGCTCGGCAAAAGAGACGTGCCTTTAATCTTGATTTAAACTGGGAGAGTGAGTCTGAGCCCTGAACATTATCAGGAAGGCTATTCCAGAGTTTAGGAGCAAAATGTGAAAACGCTCTACCTTCCTTAGTGGACTTAGATATCCTAGGTACTACTAGAAGCCCAGAGTTTTGTGATCTTAAAGAGCATGATGGATTGTAGGGCGATGGATCAGTTAAATACTCAGGAGCTAAACCATTTAGGGTCTTTTAGGTCAGTAGCAAGACTTTATAATTGATACGGAACTTCATAGGTAACCAGTGTAGAGATGATAAAATCGGTGTTATATGATCATATTTTCTTGACCAAGAAAGGACTCTAGCAGCTGCATTTTGGACTAATTGTGGCTTGTTTGAGGATACAGGACAACCAGCTAGTAATGCATTACAGTAATCTAGTCTAGACGTCATGAATGCATGAACTAACTTTTCTACATCAGAAACATAACATTTGTAACATGTTAAAATATAATTTTCAATGGACAAGTTGCTGTCTAATATAACACCCAGGTCTTTAACTGTAGAGGATGAAGTAACAGAATCTCTTAGACTACAATTTGCATTTAGAAGGATGTACTGTGTTCTTGGTCCAATAAGTAATACCTTAGTGGGGTCTTATCTCAATTTAATCGAAGAAAAAAAACTGGTCATCCAATATTTTATATCTTTAACACACTCTGTCAACTTGGATAATTTAGAGATTTTATCTGTTTGTGATGAAATATATAACTGAGTATCATCGGCAAAGCAGTGGAAACTAATTCGATGTTTTCTTATATTACCAAGTGGCAGTATATATATTGAAAATAGCAGAGGGCCTAAAACAGATCCTTGCGGCATTCCATAATTTACTGATGTTATCCTAGATTTTTCCCCGTTTAAATAGACAAAATGGTAATGGTACGATCTAAACAACTTTAATGCCTGTCCCTGAATATCAGTATAATTTTGTAGTCTAAGTATTTTATGATCTATAGTGTCAAACGCAACACTGAGGTCAAGTAAAACTAGTATTGAGATACAGCCTTGGTCAGAGGCTATAAGTAATTTTTAATTTTAACAAGCACAGTTTCTGTGCTATGATGAGGCCTGAATCCAGACTGAAATTTTTCATAGATATCATTTTTTTGGAGCACAATTGGGCCGACACAACTTTTTCTAGTATTTTAGACATAAATGGAAAATTGTGGTTTCTTAATGAGAGGCTTAATAACTGCCAGCTTGAACGGTCTTGGGACATGACCTAGAGATAAAGATGAATTAATATCGAGAAGAGGCTCTTCTGCTTCAGGTAACAACTCTTTCTGTAGTTTAGTGGGTATTGGATCTAATAAACATGTCATTGGTTTAGACTCAATGATATGTTTATTTAGCTCTTTCTGTCCTATAGTTGTAAAGCACTGCAATTGTTCTTGAGGGGCGATAATTGAGGCTGAATCATAAAACGCTGTCAAAGTGTCACAGACACGCCAGGCTCCAACAACAACCAATCACACCGCACTCCATCTCCAGAATACTGATCACTCACACCTGCACCTCATCAGCACGCCAATCAGCTCCAGCACTTAAGACACTCACACACTCAGTCACATTGTCCGGTCTCGTTCGCAACTAAGGACTCTTCCTGTATGCTTACCTCAAGGACTCCTGTTGTTACTTACCTGTCACCAGTGTTCCCGTGCGTGCGTGTGTGTGCGTGTGTTCTTGTGTTCTTGAAATGGCCCCACGATGTAATAACCTGAGTTCACCTACATTGTGGGGCCCAGCCAGCGGTCCCCACGAGGGAAATGGATTAATAAACATACTAAATGATGTTTTTTTGAAAATGTAAAAATGCAGAATGTTTCCTGTGATGGTTAAGTTTAGGGGTAGTGTAGGGGGATAGAAAATACAGTTTGTACAGTATCACCAGCTATACTCCACCTGCAATTCACAAAGGACAGTATTACCATTCATTCTACAATCACTCTGCATTACTGCTCCACTACTCACCTGTGTTCAATATCTCCTCTGCTTGTCTAATAAATACCTAAGCTGTGATCATCTGTCTCCGAGCCATCTGTACTGTAACACAAAGGTTGTACATTTACAATTATATTTCTGATGCTTTCGGTTTTCTCAGTAAAGAAATTCATAAAGTCATTACTAATACTTCCATTACTAAACTGTAATGGAATATTTTGTTCTAGTAATGTCGGTTTATTTCTTAATCTAGCCTTGAATTGTTTTGGTTATTTCCTATGAGTTTGCAGAGATGCTCGGCCCTGGCTGCTTTTAGAGCCTTATTATAATGTGAAGTCCTGTCTTTCCACACAATCCTAAAGACCTCTAAATGAGTTTGCCTCCATTTTCACTCTAGCTTACAAGTTTATATCTTCATAGCGTGGGAAATGCTGTTGTGCATGGTGCAGTACTTTTATCTCTAACCTTTTTCAATCTGATGGGTTCAACAGTTTCTAAAGTACTAGAGAAAATGGTGCCCATAGTAGTCATTTCCTCAAGTTCATTTGTGTGTTTGGGTACGCTGAGGCAGATCAGGCAGGTTATTTGTGAATCTATAGTTGTAGGTAGAATTGTTCTACCTAGTCGATAACCCGGTGCAATATGGCAAATATCAGAAGTATGCAGTATGCACGTTACAAGGTAGTGATCAGTGACATCACTTTGTAGTAGTATTTCTATATCAGTAGGATTGGTTCCATGTGATATAATTAAATCTAGTGTATGATTAAAACGGTTTGACCAGTTGCAGTACAATACAGGTATAGAATTATTTTATGCTGTTTGAATCCAGTTATAGATATATTGGATTCAAATATATGTTTTTAGATTATATTTTATATGTATTATTTAAAAAAATAATATTGAATATTTTATACTTATGAACTGGAATGATATAAATATTATATATGTATATATTAATTTGAAACTGACCCCCAAATGAACCAAACACACCCCTCCCTTCATTGCTCTGCCCCCATAAAATACTGAACACGCTATTCAAAACAGGCAACAGTCTACCAACACACTTGCAAACACCCAGAGCACCCTAGCAACTGATTATCAGCAACTAGGAAAGACATCATAGTAGCCATCTGCCACACTGTTGCAACAAAGCAATGCACTAAATGTCTCCCACAACACCTTAGCAGTGTCCTAGCAATCACCCTAGCTATACCCTAGCAACTGACTCACACCAAGGGTTTCACAACACTTGCAACAGTTTGGAAACACCATAGAAACCAACTTGAGCACCCTAGCAACAGCCTACCATGCACCTGTCCTCAACACCATGCAACTACATAGAAACCACCCAGAACACCTTAGCAACTGTCTTTCATCACCCTAACCAATCACCAAACAGCACCTAGGGATCCACAACACCCTGCATGATAACAATTTAGAAACACCCTTGCAACAACCCAGAACACCATAGCAACTGCCTCATAACACCCTAGCAAGCAACACTAGGGTTCCACAACAACCATGCAACATTTCAGAATCACCCCAGCAACTGCTCAGCAACACACTAAAAAAAATCTAAACAGCAATTGCTAATTTTACATCCACATTTTCTTTAGTTAAATATTAAAATGTAGTTCATGCTTTAGTGCTCAGTGTATCTGATGCATTTATATTCTACACAAGATCCTGTGGGTATCAGTTCATTTGTTGATGACTGTGTTTTGTAACAAGTGTGATAGCATATGTTCAACGGTTCCTCAACCAAGACGACATTGAAATTCCCTCCGCGTGACACAGAACCCATTTGCCTTTTGTTTTCCATCAATTCTAACAATAGCCGCTTGTCCTTTTCACATTGTGTATATAAACAGTCCAAAGAAGCAATTAATTGCTGTGATGCAGATGATTCCGGCACAGGAAAACACTCTGCACCCGGTGTGTAATATCATCTACATCTAAAGCAATGGAAAGGTTAGAGTAACAATTGGAACAGCACTTGCAAAGAACAGACATGAATAATTACTAGATTCTTCAAGGTGACATTTAAAAATGAATCTCAATGGGAAAGGGCACATGCAGGAAGTCAATAAAAAGAGGCTAGGACAGGAACAGGAAGGCAGGTAAAAATCATTTATACAGACTTCTATAGCATGCCTCTGTGTCATTTAGGTGACCAGCTGACATTATCGATATACAGTAGTGACCAAAACTGATGTCATGAGGGGATATTTGTTTTTAATGACCCTATGAGTTCGATCAAACAATCAAAATATGAGGAAAATATTGGTAACACTTTATTTCGATGGTCCACTTTAGACATTTTACTATCTATAAGTAATTTTGCAACAACATGTCAACTAACTCTCATTAGAGTATCAGTAGACTGTTTGCTTAATTAGGGGGCAGTCGTGGCCTAATGGATAGAGAGTCGGACTTGTAACCCAAAGGTCATGGGTTCGAGTCTCAGGTCCGGCAGGGATTGTCGGTGAGGGGAGTGAATGTCCAGCGCTCTCCCCACCCTCAATACCACGACTGAGGTGAGACCCTTGAGCAAGGCACCGTACCCCCAACTGCTCCCCGGGCGCCGCAGCTCTTAGAAAAAAAGGTTCTTTGGGGTTCTATATAGAACCCTAAGGTTCTTTAACCAACTTTATAGAACCCTTTCTGCCTAAAAGGTTCTATATAAGGAGAAAGAACCCTTTTGGCACAAAGGGTTCTTTGGGCTAAATGTGCTTTATATACATTATTAGTGCTTTATTTAAATGATTACACTATTGGACATTATATTTGTGTTTTTACTTCAATTTTACTTAGGCACACCTTTCATTCTGAAGAAAACAAACTCATATACATTTTCAAGTTTAATAAGTTTATTAGAAAAAATAATTGCCGCATTATCCTGTAATGAAAAAAAAATCTAAATTAAATATAGCCTAAGTTGTTTCTGGATCTAGGCGCTATAGGGCAGAATTCTGCCATCTGCTGGTTAAAGAAAATCCTGTAGGAATTACTCTGAAAGTAAATTCTTACAACTCAACCCTCCAAACAGTTGCACTAAAAAATGATCTTCGACATAAACAGCAATTAACTTGCATGTTTATGCGCTGATCAGTTCTGTACTGTCTGCACGCGCAGTGTCGGATTTCAGCCGCGCGCGTCTGCGCGAGTAATTAGAGTACTTAGAGTGCGCGTGAACGCAGCATTTTAAACTTCAACCGTTACGGACGTCCGTTTGAGCTCAGCGCTCGAGAGGACGCCGATTAAATTGGTAAGTGAGAAAATTAATATCTCTTACGTTATTTTAATGACATTTGTATAAATCCCTGATATTTTTACACACCTTACATGTTTTTTTCAAGAAGAAAAAAGAAGAAATGTGGTTTACGGTGCTGTCCGGGCCTGCGCTATTGTCCGCCAGGAGGTTTGTCATTCCTTACATGAATTCCTAAAATCTCTGTTAAAAAACGGTTGTGGACTGATCAATAATGGTGGCGAGAGTTCATGTTATATCCTAATACACTTTTCTTTCTACTGTAGATTGTATTGGACCTAGAAAACGCATAAGAAAACGATGTTTCAGGAGCAGTCAAATCATGTGATCACCGCACTGTTATAAACATGAATTCAAGAGAAACCCCGAAGAACAAAGAGAGGAGGTGATGAAGATGTTTCTTCTCTGGATACAGCTGTGAGTATTTGGTGTTTGCAGTTATAGCACACTTTTTTTTCTGAATTAATTGAAGGCCTAATTTATGCTAAACACTGTATTTGGTTCTTGAAGATGCATTATGAAATGAAGATGAAGAAAAGACCTTCAACTGCAAACAATGACACAAAAAAGTACATTATTTTTACTCACAGTACCAACTTTGGGAAACTTGTAAATCTGCTAGTCTGAAGTGGCTTATATTTGTTTTTCTATTGTCCATGTTTAATGCAATAATTAATAATAATAAATTAATATTTCTGTTTGCACTCTCACTGCAGGGATGGACTCTGGAGTGCAGCATTACTTCAGTAGATGAAAATAACACACTCCTCTATGATTCACGTAAGTTTTAAGATGTAATTGTGAGAGATTTATTTCTGTTTTCTGTTGTACTGTACTCTCCATAAGTCTAATAAATGTTTTTCTGACTTGCATCTCCATCTTAGGATGTCAAGCCCCCTGAACGCAAAGAGAGACAGCATCAAAATGGACGTGCCCCTGATTGAAAACACAGAGATGTCAAAAGTATCTGTTGGCTGTCTACTTTTTGTTTAGTATGGAGCATCCAAAAGCC
>RJVU01049301.1:3711766-3729999 GCA_003731715.1 Anabarilius grahami
TGAGGGGAGTGAATGTCCAGCGCTCTCCCCACCCTCAATACCACGACTGAGGTGAGACCCTTGAGCAAGGCACCGTACCCCCAACTGCTCCCCGGGCAGCAGCAATGGCTGCCCTCTGCTCCGGATGTGTGTTCACGGTGTGTGTGTGCACTTGGATGGGTTAAATGCAGAGCACAAATTCCGAGTATGGGTCACCATACTTGGCCACATGTCACTTCACTTCACTTCACTTAATATCTGCTAACACTTTATTTTGATGCTGCCCAACAGATATTCTACTGAATATAAGTAACTCTGCAACTATGTCAACTTATTCTACTAACCCGAACCCTGACGCCTAAACTAACCTAACATTACTAACAGTCTACTAATGCTCTAATGAGAGTTATGTAGTTGCAAAGTTACTTATATTTACAGGAATGTCTAAATAGATTATCAAAATAAAGTGTAAGCAAATTATTTTAGACTTTTTTAAATATGAGGGAAGAACCAAGCACTAAACTAGAAAAACAAAAAGCTCACAGGAAAAAGCATTGACTGAAACAGAATCAGTTATTTACACTCTAAAAAATGCTGGGTTGAAAATGGACAAACCCAGCGATTGGGTTGTTTTGACCCAGCAGTTGGGTTAAATGTTTGCCCAACCTGCTGGGTAGTTTTATTTAACCCAACAATTGTTTACAAATTACTATATGTCTGGCTTAAAATGAACCCAAAATAGGTTGGAAATTAAAAAATCAGACTCATAATTACTAGAGGCAACAATAATAATCAAAAAGATGAGCATTTATTAATAAGCAATTTAATAAATGTTTATTGTTTAAATATTATTCAAAAAAAGTATTAATAAATGTTTGTTTATTAAACATATTAATAAATGTTAATTTCCAACATATTTTGGGTTCATTTTAAGCAAGAAATACAGTAATTTTTAAACAATATTTGGATTAAATAAAACTACCCAGCAGGTTGGGCAAACATTTAACCCAGCCGCTGGGTTAAAACAACCCAATCGCTGGGTTTGTCCATTTTCAACCCAACTTGGGTTGTTTTTAACCCAGCATTTTTTAGAGTGTATATTCCGTTGGTTCTCTCTGGTTTATGCACGTGTTCATAATTTCTTTGTATGACAGCCTGGCAAAAAATTATGTCTGCACAATTTGGCATGATAATATAAATAAATATAATAATATTTTAATAAAGGGTGTCAATTTTTCTATAGGCTATACATCACTTTTGGCCACTTCTGGGGATTTTTGCTTCTGGATGAGCTACATATCGAAATTTAATACTTAGTGTTAAAGTTTGTTCAAATCCCCCCAACCTTAAGCATGAGCAATACTTATGCCTTAGCAAATACCACTAAATATAGCCGACTGAAATAATCAGAAGATGTCAGCGAGGAGGAGAGAGCACTTACATTAAGATAATCCTGCTAAGACTTACATTAATATTTTACATTTACATTTAAATGAGTCTTGGAAGCGTCTAGCAAATATAGAGGTGGGTAATTTAAGACCATTTAAATGGCAATAACAGACAAAAATGCTTGATGCAGGTATTCTGGGAATTTGTGGATGAAATTAATAAGTATGAAAGCAGTCTCCAAACAAAATCTAAAAATAAAGCCAAGGTGAAATTGAAATAAATTATACAGTCAAGTCCCAGTGCAATCATTCTTGCTAAGATAAGCTTAACTATTACTTATTGCTCGTATTATTACATTTTGACATCAAACTTAGTGCAATACCTTTCCCCTGTAGCAGATAAATGGATGAAATCACATATTAATGCACTTAAAAACACCCAAAATCACCTAGCGACGACACAGCAATGCTCTAAATATACTGAGAACATCTTACCAACTGTAATTTTCTGAACACTATTCACAGTGCAACATAAGTATGCCACTTAGTCATGATGGAGCAACAGTTTGAAGAGTAGGCTATGACGGGCTAAAAGCAGACTTTAAAGACTATTATGCACTTTTTTACAAGTTGTAATATAATGCTCAGTTGTCCCCAGAATGTGTCTGAGAAGTTTCAGCTCAAAATACCCCACAGATCAATTATTATGCAATGTTGTAAATGCCTGTTGTGGCAAGCAGGACGAGGCCAAGTGCTGAGGGCCGAGGGCTGTGAGTGCGAGTGTTAATGAGTGTTAATGAGTCTTCCTGCCTGCCACACCAATTTTTGAGAGGAAGAAAGAAACACCCTAACCTAACTCATGCAGTGAAGGCTGTCCACTTACTTTACACCCGTGCACCTTTAGCCATTTTGTACCTCGTCTTGCTAAGTAAGTTAATTCAAGTTAGTTAAACTGACAACATGTTTATAGATCATTTCTAGAATCAAGTTTACATGCACAATAAACTCTATTGAGGTTTCTTACCACCAATGTACTGCAAGAATGCATGTTAAGTATGATTGCACACTTTAAGCATACACATACTCGCTCGCATTACCAGCCCAAGACAGCTCAAATGCAAGAGCTGGTGGTGTTTCTCTGATGAGGGGCTTTGGATTCCCTGGACAGACTCAAACCAAGTCAACAAATAGGCATAAGAATATCCTAGTATCAGATTTTGCACCCAGCGAAATGTCTTTCTTTCAGGAGTGAACATTTGAAAACACTGCTTTGTTGTTTACCTCTTTGCAATTCATGCATCCCATTCTGGAAACCAGCATGCCTTTTCTGCTGAAACGCTTCAGTTCTCCATAGTTCATGAAGGCAGTCCATCTCAAAGGCACAGCTTCCTATCTCAGCTGGCCGCCTGCCTTTTGATTATATGTGGAGGGCACTCTGAGCAATGCAATCAATTTCTAGGGTGGTTGAAGAAAGAACACAAAGTGAGAGGTGTTTTGTTTAGCGGACCCTTTAGAGCAGCTGTTCAATTGCTCACCTGAAGACTGGAGGGTCAATAGACTGTTGACGGTGCCCGTGAACCCGTGGGACATCAGCGCAGCATCGATCTGAATGGGAAATATGCTTGCTTATTTGAGGAATCATTCATTTTTGTAGCACAGACACTACCGGAAGAGTTTTGGGCTGAAGAGTAATGATGAGCAATAGTAATAGTGATGCTAGCTCCACTAACAAGCAGTCCGTGCATCAGAAATACAGTACATTTCTCATCCCAGGACTAGACTACCCCAGGACAAGCACACATTCAGTCTGTTGATTGCCATAAATGAATTTGGCCATGTTTCAGCCCCGTTGGAGATCCAAAGTGTTTTGGAGTGGCTGAGAAACGCAATTAGACAGTTTAATGTGACAGAGGGAATATTTACACTGGATTCTCGAGATGGCTGACAGTGACAGCGCTGAAGCAAGACACATTAATTCATTTCTCTTCTCCACAGAGACAGACGTGTCGACGATTGTGGTGGTTTTCTCCTAACAGTGAACATCTCTGAATTCTTAACCCTATAGAGCCTGTATCATATTTGTACAAAATCTACTACATTCCTTCTGTCGTCTGATTGATAGTTCATATTTTTTAGCAAGTAAAAGCCCTTTTAGTATAATTTTAAAAACATTCACCTTCAGGTCGTGGTTCACATGTCTTTTTCTGTGAAATCTTTACTGATTTTTATAAAATAAATGTAAGAATAACATTTATATTGTTAGTAATTATATTGTTAGCACTTACTGGACTGAAGCAGCTTGAGTTTACTTGATAATCCATAGATAATCCAATAAATTAAAATGTAAGTATCAAATATGATCCATGAGGCTTTTCAGGAACGTTTATTTGTTTGATCTCTCAATCATCATTGTGTTGTATTATATGTTTTAAAACTACAGAGCTTTGATCATAAAACTAAGCATTTAAACTTCATCATACTATGACATATTATTGGCAGATATAGACTGCCAACTTTTATTTATATACATTTTATGTAAGTAGCTTGTTATTCTGTTATAAAGATCTCATTGATTTACAAGCTCACCAGAATTTTATCCATCATATAAATATCAGTAAATGCAACAAATTGTATATTTTTTGCTCAGTTTGAATAAAATTGAAGTGTTTTTCGTCCTCTAGTATGAGCTTCATATTCTCACTATATCAATCTATATGAGCCATAAAAGCCTGAATATGATATTTAACAAAAACACATATGAAAACTTTTTTAAAAGATTTAAATTTGTCTTTTGTCTAAATAATAAACTGTTCCATTAAAAAAAATTGACTGTTTCAAAGATGTCATAACATGAAAAAGTTTTTTTTTTCTTCTGTACCTTTTTTATAATTTCCAGTTCACTCAGGCCATTTATAGTGCAAAAACATCAAATCATCATAGTTATGGCAATGCAACAATAAATTAAGCTTTCTGCTTTATAGAAATTTTCATTCAGTATATATGTTTACATTTTAGTGACCTTTCTAAAGATATATATTATTAATACAATTAGATGAAATATTCAAAAAGTTCATTATAAAGCTGATGAACTGTGTTGGGCTGTTTATCTGTCAAGCTTGTGCCACCTCAAGGCACCGTTGCACCACAAAAAAAAAAAAATCTGATAAAACATTCATGGCACCGAATTCAGCCGTTATATGTGATGTTTAAATGATGAATCTCTGCGGCACATTTGAGACTCGCAGGACTCCAGTCTGAGATTTGAACACGGAGTTGTTTTGTGTCTGTTTGCAGATTGCAAGCACACTCTCAAGTAAGTTCTCCCCCCTCATCTCTCTCTACTTCTTCAGGGCCAAGTCTTTTCCTCTTTCCCAGGATGCCTCACTTCGAAACCAGCCCATTAATTGGGCAGCAAAAGCTGTACCATCTGCGACGAGCCCGTCGGCATCACTCCGGTTTGATTTATGACTGCATGGCCCAAATCATAAAGAGCTCAGCTGAACACAGACCTCGCACTGGCCGCCCATTTCCCTCTTCCAATTCACACAGGCAAGAGGTAAATCAGAGTACGCAGACTGTCTGCCATGTCTCCACTAGCTCCCATGAATTACATTATGGTAACGGCTGTCATGGCACAGGCCTGTTTGTTTTAACTCGCCGTGCTGCACGATGTCCACCTGTGATCGATGCGTCGTCCTGCATGGGGTGATAACCATTCATTGTGGTGTCAAACAGACTGGTGCTGGGTAATTTATAAAAACAGGTGTAAAGGTGTAATAGGTGTGAACAGGAGCTTGTCCACTTTCACTTCCAGAGGTAGTAGAAAACACATTCGACCCAACTGCTTTCGAGGTTGAGATTCTCATGTGGTTGAATGCGTCGTACAGCCTCAAAAGTCCTCCTGTATGGAGATAGAATCATTCCAATATTCCAGATAAATAGATTATAATCCACAAATATATGTCAGGAATTTCACAAAAATGAATTAAATTTACAAATAAATAAAATGAGATTTGCTAATAAAAAACATATTCACAAATATGTTTTTATGTCACAAGCACAATTCTGCCTGGCATTCATTTATGAATCACCACCTGAACATTTGTGAATCGGTTTCTGCGCATTTGTGAATTCTGAAACAGTTCTTGCATCAAGACTGCAGACAAATCTACAAATAGGTCAACTCCACCCACTGACTATTCAAGCCAATCAGATAACGGCCACATTGCGCTGACCAATCGCGGCATTTTCTCGCTACAACCAATCACGTTTTGCTTTACAATTGTGGGCAGTCTTGTCCTGCATTGGCTTAGATGGCTTCTTAAACATTGGTACAGTAAAATATGTTTAAAATGTAGATTTCGTTAGACCATTAGACTGTGTGTCAAGCCAAGCCAAACTATTATATTTTATGCACCATTTGAAAATGACAGTAACATTTGTGAATGTTTTTTATTAGCAAATCTTATTAAATTTTTTTGTGAATTTCTTGACATATTTGTAGATCTCTTTCTATTTATATGTGCTTGTGATTAGTTTTTGTGAATCTCTTTACATTTATTTGTGGATCATAATCTATTTATCTGGAATATTGGAACAATTCTATCTCCACCTACTGACCTAATGCATAAACATTATGGGAAGCACGCTAGCCAGACAGGATTTAAAGGAGTCATGAATTGAGAAATCAACTTTTCCTTGAGTTTTTGATATATAAGAGGTCATCATACTATAAGAATATCCTGTAAGATTCAGAACTGAAATTTTCCTTGTTATTTCAATAAAAGCTTTTATTGACACAAGGTCCATCGAACGACTGATCCTGGAATGTGCCTATCTATGATAGATAGGTGAAACGCCACCTCCGCAGAAGAAATCAATGCCTACTTCATCACTGCAACGTTAGCCCTGCCCACTGGCATGTTAGTGAGATGAGGAGGAAACAAGTGATACAGGACTAAAAAATAACATTACTTTTCAAAGGATCCTAATGCTAGGAATATTGTTATTTATTTTCAACAATGTGAATGTCTCAGTTGAGCATTATTTATTTGTTATTGCGATTTCACTGTGTATTCTTTGGTAAATCAATCGCATTTCGGCGCAGGCTTTGCAAACAAACTTTTACGATATGGACTCGACAGTAATGCAACAACATGTAAGTAACTGTGTTAATTCTAATGCCTGATCTGATATGTAATGATTCATGTACAGTCAGATGTTCTTTGTTGGTAAATCAAACCAGTGACTAAACAGGCAACTTCACGTTGTTTCTCTTAGTAGGATTATAAGGTAACACTTTAGATTACAGCCCGGAAAGTACTGCGTAATTACAACGAATTTACAGCGTAACTTTCAATAATTATAGTGTACCTATAAAGTAAGTACGTGTAAGTATAGGGGAACAATATGTAAAGTCTTGGGAATAAAGGGGTAACAACCAGGAAAATAACAAATTATTTACAAACCCGATTCCAAAAAAGTTGGGACACTGTACAAATTGTGAATAAAAAGGAATGCAATAATTTGCAAATCTCATAAACTTATATTTTATTCACAATAGAATATATATAACATATCAAATGTTGAAAGTGAGACATTTTGAAATGTCATGCCAAATATTGGCTCATTTTGGATTTCATGAGAGCTACACATTCCAAAAAAATTGGGACAGGTAGCAATAAGAGGCCGGAAAAGTTAAATGTAAATATAAGGAACAGCTGGAGGACCAATTTGCAACATGATTGGGTATAAAAAGATCCTCTCAGAGTGGCAGTGTCTCTCAGAAGTCAAGATGGGCAGAGGATCACCAATTCCCCCAATGCTGCGCCGAAAAATAGTGGAGCAATATCAGAAAGGAGTTTCTCAGAGAAAAATTGCAAAGAGTTTGAAGTTATCATCATCTACAGTGCATAATATCATCCAAAGATTCAGAGAATCTGGAGCAATCTCTGTGCGTAAGGGTCAAGGCCGGAAAACCATACTGGATGCCCGTGATCTTCGGGCCCTTAGACGGCACTGTAATGGAAATCACAACATGGGCTCAGGAATACTTCCAGAAAACATTGTCGGTGAACACAATCCACCGTGCCATTCGCCGTTGCCAGCTAAAACTCTATAGGTCAAAAAAGAAGCCATATCTAAACATGATCCAGAAGCGCAGGCGTTTTCTCTGTGCCAAGGCTCATTTAAAATGGACTGTGGCAAAGTGGAAAACTGTTCTGTGGTCAGACGAATCAAAATTTGAAGTTCTTTTTGGAAAACTGGGACGCCATGTCATCCGGACTAAAGAGGACAAGGACAACCCAAGTTGTTATCAGCGCTCAGTTCAGAAGCCTGCATCTCTGATGGTATGGGGTTGCATGAGTGCGTGTGGCATGGGCAGCTTACACACCTGGAAAGGCACCATCAATGCTGAAAGGTATATCCAAGTTCTAGAACAACATATGCTCCCATCCAGACGTCGTCTCTTTCAGGGAAGACCTTGCATTTTTCAACATGACAATGCCAGACCACATACTGCATCAATTACAACATCATGGCTGCATAGAAGAAGGATCCGGGTACTGAAATGGCCAGCCTGCAGTCCAAATCTCAAAACATTTGGCGCATCATAAAGAGGAAGATGCGACAAAGAAGATCTAAGACAGTTGAGCAACTAGAAGCCTGTATTAGACAAGAATGGGACAACATTCCTATTCCTAAACTTGAGCAACTTGTCTCCTCAGTCCCCAGACATTTGCAGACTGTTATAAAAAGAAGAGGGGATGCCACACAGTGGTAAACATGGCCTTGTCCCAACTTTTTTGAGATGTGTTGATGCCATAAAAATTTAAATTCAAGTAGAAACATTTGATATGTCATCTATGTTGTATTCTGAATAAAATATTGAAATGTGAAACTTCCACATCATTGCATTCTGTTTTTATTCACAATTTGTACAGTGTCCCAACTTTTTTGGAATCGGGTTTGTATACTGTAAGTATTTTAGAACTAATGGGTACTTATACTATTATGATAGACAACAATCTTACGTTTGGGAGCAATTTAGCGAGAAAGTGCACTGATTAAGTTGTTTCAAGGCAAGTAAAAAGAACTATTGCAATCTTTTTTAATACATGGGGAAATATACTTTTGTTCCCTTTCGAGGGAACTCACACTGCGTCAGAACGACACTTTGGGGAATCCCCTCAGTGTAGCGCGTCTGAAGCATGAATGAAACTATTCCAATCCTGATTGGTGTTGCGTCATGATGTAACATGTGACAGCATACACGGAAGCTACAAAGGGACGCCGGCACACAACAGAGTTAGCTTTCGCTCTTCAGCAAGCGCTCTCTGTCATTGTGTGTCTTATTTGGTGTTGTTTGTCACAAAGCATATATTTTATCATGGCGAGTGAACAGTTCAAGAAGTGTGTGCATCCCTGCCCAAGGTTTATAACGGGTGGGGACACACATCAGATGTGTGTGCTTTGTTTGGTAGTGCAGCACGCCCGGGCAGCTCTCGAGGGAGCTGCTTGTGCGGACTGTGAATCTCTGCCGATCAGAGTGCTGCGCTCCCGCATGGCTGTGTTTGATGAGGCCGGCCAGGCTCGCGAGCCCCGCGGTTTGGGTCCCGCGTCCGCCGAGGCGGCGTGCCGGTTTAGATCGTGGTGCTCGCAGATGGAACTGGCAGGAGGGCTCGAGACTGCTGCGGCACATTCTCAGTCCTCGTCTGGCAGTTCCGATGTTCCCGCTTGCCGTGCGGAAGAAGTCGCCAGTCTCGAGCCCTCCTGCCAGTTCCATCTGCGAGCCCCACGATCTAAGCCGATGGGGAACCCGATGCTTGAGCCGTCTGATTCTAAACCCGATGCTTGAGCCGTCTGATTCTGGCAGGTGAAATTGTAGAGAGCTCGCCACTGCATTCACCTGCATGTGAGGAGCTTGTTGATGTGTTAACATGTGCTGTGGCCAAACTTAATGTTGACTGGCCACAAGAAAGCCAGGAAGTGCAAGTCAAAATTAAATTAGATGAGCACTTCCTGCAGCACAGATCTCAGCCACAACGCTGGGGTTTGCCATTTTTTCCTGACTTACACAATGAATTGTGTAAGTCATGGAATAAACTGTACTCAGCACATCTGTCTAAACCTCCTGTGATAGACTATAGTAACATTATTGGAGGGCATGAGTACGGTTATGGGATGATGTCTCGGGTGGAAGAGGCTTTAGCCAGCTACTTCTCCCCTGATGCTGCATCGCCCCTTAAAGCCCCGGTACCGCTGCAGCATCCGCCCCAAAGGCTTGCGGCCTGGCAGCGACAACGTCCACACACAGAAAATCGTTTTCTATCTTTTCCTGCCGGTATTCCACTTCAGGGGATCGTGAACAATACTCGAAGAACACCCGAGGTCAGCCTCGAGCTTCCGGGTTTTACAGCCGGTACTTCATAGTTCCCAAGAAGGATGGGGGGTTTTGTACAATTTTAGATCTGCGGCACTTGAATCGTTCTCTGAGGAGATTCAGTTTCAAGATGCTCACTATTCCCACCATCGTGAGTCAGATCAGATCTGAGGACTGGTTTGTCACGATAGATCTAAAAGACGCATACTTCCATGTTTCCATCATTCCTTCTCACAGGAAGTTCCTGAGGTTCGCTTTCAGGGGCGAAGCGTTTCAGTGTCAGGTTCTTCCTTTTGGCCTAGCTCTCTCCCCTTGCACGTTCACTAAGTGCATGGACAGCTCTAGCGCCACTGAGGCTGCAGGGTATCTGTGTGCTGAATTATATCGACGACTGACTTATTCTGGCCCAGTCTCGAGAGATGGCAGTTCGGCATTGAGATGTCGTCCTTGGTCACATTCAGAGCTTGGGGTTGAGACTCAACACGAAAAAGAGCATGTTTTCGCCCGCCCAGAGGACCACGTTCCTGGGGATGGTATGGGACTCGACAACAATGCGAGCACAATTATGTCCCGCTCGTGTCGAGTCCATCCTGGCAATGGTTGCCAGGATAAAGCTAGGCCATGCTATCACTGTAAAGCAGTTCCAAAGACTGCTGGGGCTCATGACAGCTGCGTCCAACCTTTTGGTCTTCTGCACATGAGACCCCTACAGTGGTGGTTGAAAACCAAGGGGTTTTCCTCGAGAGGGAATTCGTTCTGTATGATCAGGGTCACGTGCCGATGCCTTTGTGCCCTCTCCATATGGAAGAAACCTTGGTTTCTGTCCCATGGCCCAGTATTGGGTGCGTCATGTCGCCGAAAGGTCGTTTCGACAGACGCATCCCTTACAGGTTGGGGCGCGGTCATGGACGACCGCTTTGCGAGAGGTCTGTGGCAGGCCCAGCGTTTCACATGGCACATAAAGTGTCTGGAATTGCTGGCGGTCTACAAAGCTTTGAGGAGCTTTCTCCCAGATCTCAGCGGTCACCATGTCCTAATACGAGCAGACAATATGTCGGTGGTCTCGTATGTGAACCATCAAAGGAATCTGAGGTCGAGCCCTCTGTGCAGACTGGCGCATCAGATCCTCCTGTGGTCCCAGGGAAACTGTTGTCTCTCAGAGCGATGTATGTTCCCGGGGACCAGACATCCTGTCGAGGCAGGGGTTGAGGCCTGGGGAATGGAGACTTCCCCCCGAGGTGGTGAAGTCGATATGCGAGAGGTACGGCCAGTGGAGGTGGATTTGTTTGCGTCTCGAGAGACAACCCACAGCCCCGTTTCTCACCCCAACGGGGCTGGATGCCATGGTACAGACATGGCCGAGGCTACGCCTGTATGCCTTTCCCCCGATTGCTCTGCTCCCGGGAGTTCTGTAGAGGGTCGGGAAAGAAGGGGTCAGTCTGTTGCTGGTAGCCCCGTTCTGCCCGGCGGGGGTGGTTCTCAGACATCATGTCACTCCTGGCAGGCCAGCCTTGGCAGATCCCTCTGAGGACCCAGTTAACTGCCCGGTGGCTTCAGTACTGGAGTTCCTCCAAGATCGCTTCTCTGCTGGTCTTACCCCGTCCACACTAAAGGTGTACATGGCTGCCATTGCGGCTTTCCACACTCCTTTAAGTGATGGGCCTCTGGGGAGGCACCAGCTGGTCGTACGTTTCCTCCATGGTACATTGAGGATGAGGCCTGCAACTCGTTCCAGTGTCCCAACTTGGGATCTGGCGGTGGTTCTTGAAGGGCTGTCACTTGCCCCCTTCGAACCTCTTGAGTCGGCTACGGCAAAGAACCTGACATTTAAGATGGTCTTTCTCCTAGCGATTACTTCGCTCAAGAGTTTGCCCCTGGGAGAGTTAAGGCCATTTTACACCCTAGGACTGGCCATCAACTGTGGCACGGCCGGTGGTTCTTCAGGCATTTCATCCTTCACCTCATGTCTCGGCGGAAGAGGAGAGGCTTCATCTGCTCTGTCCTGTCAGAGCATTGAGCATTTTTATTCAAAAGTCCTCTCATTGGAGGAGGTCAGAACAGTTGCTGGTGTGTTTTGGATCACCCAAAAAGGGACTTCCTGCTTCCAAGCAGACGATTAGTAATTGGATTATTCAGGCTATTGCCTCGGCTTATCAGGTGCGTGGTTTGCCTTCACCTGTGGCCTTGAGGGCCCATTCTACTAGAGGCATGGCATCCTCTAGGGCCCTCCTGTCAGGGGTCCCGTTGCAGGAGATCTGCGATGCAGCTGAGTGGTCCACCCCGCATACTTTCTTCAGGTTTTATAGCCTGCACCTTCCCTCCACGCCGGGTGCATGAGTGCTCTCGTCCTAAGTTGTGCCTGGTTCAGCTTCACACTAGGACAGGCATGTTTTGGTGTGGCATAGTGGGACGCAGTGTGAGTTCCCTCGAAAGGGAACGTCTCGGGTTACGACTGTAACCCTTGTTCCCTGAGAAAGGGAATGAGACACTGCATCTCTTTGCCACACCTCCTTATGCCTGGGAGCGGCTTGCTTCAGTGCAAAAGCTAACTCTGTTGTGTGCCGGTGTCCCTTTGTAGCTTCTGTGTATGTCGTCACATGTTACGTCATGACGCAACACCAATCAGGATTGGAATAGTTTCATTCGTGCTTCAGACGCGCTACGCTGAGGGGATTCCCCAAAGTGTCATTCCGACGCAGTGTCTCGTTCCCTTTCTCAGGGAACAAGGGTTACAGTCGTAACCCGAGACATTTCAGGTAGTTACAGGGTGTTACGTTCCCCTACTTGTCTTGGGGGTCAGTAGGAGAGTAACAAAGAAAAAAGGGGTAGATAAATGAAACAAAAGGGCGAGAGCACACTTCAATCCTCTGTCCCAGAGAGAAGATGACACCAGATTTGTATAGGATCAAAGAAAGGGTTTTTATTTACAAAAAAAGAAGCAGCATAACATAGCAATAATGGGAGGCAATGGCTCATGGGAGAGCAAGGCCTAAAACAATAAACAAAACAATTCACTAACTGATTTAAGGAGTTCTAACTTACCTAATAAGGGTAAAACAAAACAAATAAACAACATAAACTTCCCTCCACTCCCTTACTATATAGAAACAGAAGCAAAAGCAAGGTTAAAACAAAAAGAGGCACTCTCCCCCTACAGCTTCCCTCACAAAGGTAATAAACAAACCACATAAAGGGGAAAAAGAACACACAATACCTTTCTCTGGTCTCAGTTTGAAGTAAGACCCTTTAAACACTTTCTATTAGCCACTGCTAACAGCAACTAATATTTCACAATGCCACTGGTCAAACAGACAACTCAACATAGTTCAGTCTAGAGCAGGGGAGAAGTGTGTCTACTCCTGCAAGCTCTGAGCTGCCCCAATATAGTCCCCTTAATACATGAAAAGTGGACAAAAGAGACGGTTTAAAACTCTCCTGTTGCACGGAGCTGGTTTCAGTTGCTACCCAGGTAAGTTTGAGATTTAGTTTAAGAAAAATCTGTTTTTTCTGGCTCAAGAAGGTGGATTGGTTTTTAGCGGTGTTCATGACCATGGTAACTTACACTACACGGCTAACCTGCTCTGGAGCAGGTTTTATTCTGGATTTGAGTTTGCAAACCCAAACTGGACCAATCAGCTTGTGAGTAAAGTGACATATATCTGATGGAATAAAGCTACTCCCCCTGTATCTCTCTCTCCAAATTAAAGCAGTTTGGAGTTAAAGAAATTAAGAGACAAATTGCTGATAAACCTTTTGCTGATAAATATTTATTGACAATTAATATTAAAATTTGCTTTTAAATTAATATAAATATAATACAACTTCCCTCCACTCCCTTACTATATATAGAAACAGAAGCAAAAGCAAGGTTAAAACAAAAAGAGGCACTCTCCCCCTACAGCTTCCCTCACAAAGGTAATAAACAAACCAGATAAAGGGGAAAAAGAACACACAATACCTTTCTCTGGTCTCAGTTTGAAGTAAGACCCTTTAAACACTTTCTATTAGCCACTGCTAACAGCAACTAATATTTCACAATGCCACTGGTCAAACAGACAACTCAACATAGTTCAGTCTAGAGCAGGGGAGAAGTGTGTCTACTCCTGCAAGCTCTGAGCTGCCCCAATATAGTCCTGGTCTCAGGCACGCTCTCACAAATGAGCTTCAGGTGGTGCTGATTGGCCTGAGGAGGAGTAAAGAGAGACAGACATACACACAGAGCATGCAAAGGAAAACACAGGCACAGGGCATTCAACCACGCCCACACCTTGGTAATCCACAGTGAAACAAATAATAAATCACGATCAAAATAGTACGCCCCGGGACGTACTATTGATAGTATGATATTACGGGCTGTAAATTAAAGTGGCGCTTGTTACACTCTTGTTTCATGTAGTTACGGGGTAAGTATGACATTGCGGGCCATAAATTAAAGTGGTGCTTGTTACCCTCTTGTTTCATGTAGTTACAGGGGTAAGTAATAAAAAAAAATGCAAACAATCTGACATCACTTGGAAACCTTTATTTGAAAAACAACTTATTTCAAAACAGATTTAAAGTTACAACACTTCTTATTAATTTCTCTTGCTTGGCTTCCTCCTCCTCTTGTTCCTCTTCTTCTTTTTCTCTCTTTCCGCTGATGAATCTTAAGGAATCCCATGTCATTTGCTATTCTGTATTAAAAGAAAATACATTACACCCGGAAATGTGCTCACGTTTACTCATCTTTTAACCTCATGCCATCTGAAATGTATAAGATTTTCCTTCTTAAAGGGTCATGAAACCCCAAAATACTTTTTTTGAGGTGTAAACAGATATGTATAGGCTGCACATCATTGAAAACACTAAAGGTACTCATTAATGTTAATAGTTATTTTTGCATTTTTCAGAGTGATTTCTGTCTTCCGGTTTGAAAAGCTGAGTCAAAGCAACGTCACAAAATCTGACGTAATCATGTACCAAGTATGGGCATGGTCGAATATGCTGACGTAGACCATTTTGAGCAATTCTCGACATATATTCATGACATAAAGCTCATTTAATCCAATCACTGTGCATTAGTATGCATAAGATTATAATTGCGGTATTATGCATGAGGAAGTATCACTTTTCTCGCCTTGGTCTCTTGTCATTCAGAGACATATCGTTGGTGTTCGTTTCCTCAGTGCTGCAACACAATGTGTTTTCCTGTGACGCGACCAGAGCAGAGGTTTGTGTGCATGTGGATTGTTTTGCTGCTATCTACCAGCACAAATGGAAAATATGTTCGCATGAGATCGCTTTACAGCAAAGAATTCAAATGTCACAAAAGTGCTCTGCCTGCTCTAGCTGTGTTCAAACACGTATGAAGGCTATGTTTCCTTCCTTCTTTCTTTTTTTTTTACACTTTGTCTATCTTGTAAATTTGTATATTATTATTTTATTCTTTTTATTATGTGTCGTGTCTTGTCGCTGTCACTCTGTTGCACTGTGGAGCTTCTGTCACTAAAACAAATTCCTAGTATGTGTAAACAACATACCTGGCAATAAAGCTCTTTCTGATTCTGATTCTGATTCTGATTCAGCACAGCAGCACGTGTGTTGTTTGTATTTTGCTCGCGATGCGGTCAGAACTGGAGTTTGAATATGTACATGAAAAATAGGACTGTTATGCTATACACGCAGAGCGCGCATATGATCGGTTTCAGCGCGGAGCTTCGCGTTGTTTAACAACACTAGCCACGTGGCACATAGCTCATACAGAATAAAGTATCCGTGTTTAAAGTTTTTATTTCACACATTCTCCTGCACCAAACATTAACCAGCACGGTGTAGTTATGCACACATATTTCATCGAGTCTTCTTCAAATGAATTATATGTGCAAACTGGACACTGATACAGTGGTGTAGCCTATCTGAACGCGACAACACGATTATTCTAATAGACAAAAGACTGATTTTGAGACTGCAGTGCTCGTAAACGTAATCAAAGTAGCCTATTATTAGCCCTATTAAATATTATTTCGCATTTCTCCCTTGTGCTTGGGAGTTTGTTGTCATTTTCTCCTTGCTCATATATTAATATTCATTATTCTGTATAATGAGTGTGTTGTATGTCTGTGTTTCATTGGTTGTTCTCTCCCCTCTTCTCCCCCTCTACACTCTACACCAGAGCTTTACACGCCCATTTTAACAGACTTTTTTGAGCTTTGAGGTGTAAACGACCAGGGTAAAACGGGGGTTTCATGACCCTTTAAGATGAACACAAACAAAGGTTTTTAGAAAAATAAATAATCTCTGGGAATGCTTTATAATGCAAGCTCATGTGTTCCTAAAAGTCGAAGCATCAAACAGCACATACAGCAATAACTACAGTAATCCATACGACCCCAAGAACGTCATGAAAGCTTCATGTTGCTCATTACAATATGCTTCGTCGAACGCAAAGTCGATTCTCATGCAAGCGCTGGTGACAGTTGGTTGGAAGCGAAAAGATGAATAGGCTAAACCATAAGAAAATTTCTGGATGTACTGCATTTTCTTTTAATACAGAATAGCAATGGGATTCCTTCTTAAGATTCATCAGCTGAGAAACAAGAGGAGGAGGAAGCCAAGCAAGAGAAACAACAACAACAACAACAAAAAAGGGACAAAACGTGTTACTTTCTGTCAGGACTTTAGAATTTGAAATTAAAAGTTGATTTAAAAAAAATGAATAAGTGTTGTAGACCTGTTTTTAATTAAGTTGTTTTTCAAATAAAGCTTTTGGAGTCAGGGATATCAGATTGTTTATAACTTACCCTGTAACTACATGAAACAAGCACTGCGAGTAAACAGTGCGAGTTTATCAGTGACTGAGTTCTGGACACACACCAAAACTCCTGTTTTATTCAACAAATCTCTTAGTTACAATGCGTTTGCACTGTTAGTTACCATGAAAGAATTCGTTAGTGTGCAGAAATTAAGTTGCAATGACGAGATCACTGCTTTTGTGCACTCAACAACATGTCTGTGATCGGGAACAATCTTCATCACTGCAGCTATTCATGCCACTATCTAAATATAATGCCATAAGATCTAAATGTAATGCAACACTTTTCATGATTAGTTAACCTTGAGAGCAGTAATAGTAAAAACGTGCTAAAGGTTTTCGAGAGAGTAATACTAAGCTGTTTCAAATGGAAAGATGTCAGCCAATCACAGCAGTGGGTGTTTACACTGAAGTCTCAGAGCAGACATGCCCCTTAACACAGAGCGTTCAAATAAGAGGGCTAAAATCAGGGTAGGAAAAATGCCCTTCATTTCTAAATTATGACAATTTTGATGTAAAAAGCATATTAACATTATAAGTGCACCCCAGGAAACATTATAAAACAATAAAACAAACACAGTTCATGACCCCTTTAAACTTTGTCAGCTGAATACCCAAGTTTGGTTTGAAGACGAAAAACGTACCAAGCACAATGTTCTCTCAGCATTCCTTATTTCTAACACCCAATGGGGCTGTCAAAGCAGAAATGAAAGCTGCTGCTCTCCGTGTGTTTTTCCGTCGTCTCCGGACGCGTTCATATGTAAATTGCGTGAGCTTATTTCATCCATTAGATCAAAAGATCTGAAAAAGCCCATTAATTTACCACCCATAGACCCTCCCCTCGAAGAAATCAAGTGGTCAAAAGTGGACAAAAGAGACGGTTTAAAACTCTCCTGTTGCACGGAGCTGGTTTCAGTTGCTACCCAGGTAAGTTTGAGATTTAGTTTAAGAAAACTCTGTTTTTTCTGGCTCAAGAAGGTGGATTGGTTTTTAGCGGTGTTCATGACCATGGTAACTTACACTACACGGCTAACCTGCTCTGGAGCAGGTTTTATTCTGGATTTGAGTTTGCAAACCCAAACTGGACCAATCAGCTTGTGAGTAAAGTGACATATATCTGATGGAATAAAGCTACTCCCCCTGTATCTCTCTCTCCAAATTAAAGCAGTTTGGAGTTAAAGAAATTAAGAGACAAAATTGCTGATAAACCTTTTGCTGATAAATATTTATTGACAATTAATATTAAAATTTGCTTTTAAATTAATATAAATATAATACATGCATTAATATATAAAGCTTTTAAACAGATTAAGCTTACGTGCACTCATTTGAGCTCTTTGTGAATTGTTCTCGTAATCACGACTTCAGAAGTGGGAATTATCAAATGTCCAATAGCACATGAAGGCAGTATTAATTGCAAACTCTGGATCAAATCTGAGTTGACAGAGAATGTTTATACCGAGCTTTGTGAGACCCCTGAACCTGATCTAAACCAGGTTTGATTTATCTGGATTTGTCAACTCTAAACCTACTCTGAAACTCAGAGTTTGTTCAGCTAGCTTCATACAACAGGCCACAGGTGTATATGGGTGTGTATCTCCCTCATCTAGTTGTGATCTGATCAACCAAAACATGTTAATATCAGGTGTACACAGACCTTTCATGCATGAATAGTTGTTTTGTCTTCTGGCAA
>RJVU01049301.1:3730107-3802645 GCA_003731715.1 Anabarilius grahami
ACCCTTGCCAAAAATACACTACTACTACTAGTAGTTCTCTTAACTAGCTATACATCAAGATCAGTATTTAGGAGTAGCTAAGGGGGTGTTTAGCTAACCTGGTTACTTCATGCGTTCAGCATCAAGTGAATTATTTATATTTACATTTATGCATTTAGCAGACGCTTTATCCAAAGTGAATTACAAAAGAAGAACAAAAGCAATCTGTCAAAAACTCATCAATATTCAGAAAATACAATGCCAGGATTATTAGACAACCAGATTAGGAAGCAAGCAAGATAAAGGGAGAAATGCAGAGAAGAAAAGTAAATTTTATGTTTTTATGCTTTTGTTGAGATTTTAATAATTTTTAACTTATTTTCCAGTTAAAAAATAAAAAATATTTGAAACAAAGAAAATTTACTTGAAAAGCAACACTGCATTAGATTGCATCGAGAATAAAGTATTTTGTCTTAATGCATTGGCATTTTTTTCAAATTGTTTAATTATGAACAGTTTTATTTTATTTTTTTTAATTTATTAAATTTAATAAACATTTAGTCAATTACAAATTTATTGTAATAAAATACAATTTAATAATTTTAAATAATATAAAATGTAAAATAAAATGTAAAATAAAATAAGATGCAAAAATACTAGTCAGTAGATATTTTGAATAGTAAATGTATCTATTATCAAGGATTTTAAAAAAAAAACTGAGAAAATACTTGCTTAAAATAGTATTTTTTGCAGTGAATTTCATGAAAAGGTATGCTTATGCTGATAAAATAAATATGCTCTAAAATAAACATGAACTACTTCTAGAGCTGATTCACCGACATGCATCATGTGGCATTAGCTTTCATGCAGTGACTGCTGTTTCACATGATCCTGATAGAAGCATCATGCTAACATGACTTTCCATCCATTATGCTTTCTCAGGAGATACAAAAACATGTTTTATTGATTAATAAGGCATACAGGACACACACAGTCATACAAGGCTAGAACAAATAACCCACCTCACTCAATAAAAGATATAAATATTTTGCTAAATCAAATTGAACAGGCCTAACTATACACTTCATGAACTGCAATATTAATGCTAACAGCTGGCAGGCAATAAAACCTTGAGGAATCTGAAAACAATGACTGTTGATTTAACTTCTTGTTTGTGATTTATAGTTTATAGACTCTTACAATACACCCATGGGCTTTAAAATACAGGGTATAGAAGCTCCTGCTGTTTGTCTGAATTACCGTGAACAGCAGGGATGATGGGTGATTCCCGCTGAGAGATGTTCAGATGCGAGGACTGTTGGACTGCGTGGTTTGACATGCTCAATGCGTCTCTGCGTGCTGTTCTAAACTGCAGAATCACTGGAAAAATAAAAACTGAAGCTTTGTGCAACGTTAAATAGTAAAAATGTAGCTAATATACTTGTTTCATAAACGTATAATGCTCATTAGCACAATCTATGTAACAACCTAGTCACAATGTATTGTATGCCCACGGGACTTAAAGCAGCGTCTGATTCATATTTCACACAAAAAAGCAAGATCTTTTTTAAAAGTACATGCTCCAATCTGATTGACTGCTAAAATCAAACTCACAGACTAGATGTTGGATTTGCAAACATTTAAAAGGTGCATAGCATATAAACCTTGTTTACTTCATAACCTGCCCGCAAACAAACACGTCACATCACAGTTTCTGTTTAGTCCAAGTCTTGCTGCTAGTTTTGAGAACATATTTTAACATACATTCTATATCCATCCATCCATCCATCTAATAATTTTAAGGTTCCCTTTCGAATGGGGACTTGCACTGCATCCCAAAGACACTTTGGGGAATGGCCTCGGCATGACAATGTCTGAAGTATGTACAAAAACGTGACAAAGACATTGGCCTGCGACAGTCCTTGACGTCACTCTAATGCGACCGTGAGTACAAAAGGGAACCTAGAGTACATGTCACCAGCATTTCAGTCTTCAGGAGACTGTTTGTTTTGAAGCGTGTGAAGCTGATTACCATGGCATCTGCTGGCAAGTACTTCAGGAAGTGTATCCCTCCGTGTCAGCGTTTTCTGACACCGGATGACACACATGATATGTGCGTTATCTGCCTCTGAGAAGATCATGTGCGTTCTGTTCTCGAGGGTGGAATGTGCAGATTGTGAGGGCTTTTCTATGAAAAAAGCTCTGTTCCCATCTGTCCATTTTCTCTAGGAAATTAGGACAGGCGTCTGCCCAGGTGGTCCAGGACCTGTTGCACCTGAGTGTAGCGTCTGGACCAATCAAACACACAATTATTCATTATATTTAATGAATTATCCAGAAACTCATTCTCTCAAAGTTCTGTGAACCCATCCCCTAAAACTGCAACTAGCATCCCAAACGTTGCAAACACACAGGCAGAACTAGGTGTCCTGTTACAGGACACAGGAAAACTGATAAGAAATTTTACGATCAGAAAGAATTTTGCAGAGACTAGTGACTCTGACTTCATTCTTTCTGAGAAGGACAAATAAACCCTCTTAATCTTATATATTCTATATATAACCACTTGAGAAATGTATAAATGTATCCAATTTTCCCATCTCATGACTTTCCTTTTATAGGCTTTATTATATGTATTAATTCTCTCTTTTGAACTATTTTGGTATTAATGTTTCAAAGTTGCAAATTTATGGTTAACCAAAATCATATGGGTAGCATGTTTGGTATCGATGGACTCCAATTTCCGTTTCCTATTTGTTAATTAATGTTACATGTTGCTAACTCTGTGACACACTAGTATTATAAAAATCTAGAAGGTTCTTCTCTCAAACATCCAATCCAATGTGTTATGCTAATATATTGCTAGAGAACAAAGACTCCAAGAGAACAACTCCCTATTGGCTCAGACACCTCAAGAGGGTGTGACATCTTCACCCTTTAAAATCACTGATCACAAGATCACAGAGCTCTTTTCCTGTACAGAAAAAATGCTGATATGAAGATGCTAAGAAGCTAGAAGCTTCAAAGGAACCCCAAACTCCATTCACCAAATATCCTCTGAATCCAACTGGTTCTCTTTCATCAAGACAATATCAGCTAAGATTCAACGGGAGCCTCCACAAATTGCATCAGGACAGTTTTAATTCAAATGGGCGAGACATGCAAGTATCCAACTTAGTCTCATTATTTGATACAGAAAGTATCCTTACCCCTTTAAAGAAGGGCATGTTAGTACTAAACTGATGGTTTGCTCAAGACTGTTGATCTGCTGAATTTCAAACAATGCTGTAACTTCTTGCTTTCCTGTACTCTGCTTCAGCTCTCTCTTTCCCTTGGTAAACTATGCATGTATGTGTGTGAATGTTAGAGTAGTTAAGTGTTTAGTCTAGTTAATAAAGTCTTGTTCATGTCACACATAAAGTTGTCCGTGTTTCATGCTCACATATTGGAGTCCCTAATTATGTCAATCCTGACTACATGCTCTGAGTAGCACTGCACAATAAGATTGTTATTTCCCATTACCTAAAAATGTACATTTCTTAGATTTAATAAACAATTAACACTGAGTGTTCATTGGCCAAACAGGTTAATTGATTGTAATATTAATTTTATTACATTAAGTCAATTTTATTAACTGATCCAAATATTTATAATAAATTTTTAAATTAATTAAAACATATTTATTTTGAGCTAATTTGCTACATGAGGCACAGTGGAAACTGAAATCCTGGGGCTTACAGGTTGAGCTGGCGAAGGATTTTAAGCAAGGTATGTCTATTTCTTAGTCCTCTACCACCGGCACGAGTGACCTGCTGGATGCGGATGTTCTTTCTTTAGAATCTCTCGTGGAAGCGCGAAAAGCCACAGATCGCTTGTGGCAGATTAGACAAGCGTTTCTTGGCTGGCCAATATCATAATAATGGCCAAAAAGTGATGCTCGGAGCTCCAGTGGTTTCCTCTGTGGGTGAACGAGGAGGATGGTGAACAATTCCAGGATATGCTTTTTTTTCATTGGTTGTTGCATTAAATCTTATCCAGATACAATAGTGCTATTTTCTGATTGGCTATTGTGTAGCCTCTTTCTTTTTTTTGATTGGCTGATAAGTGGCAGGTTCGACTAAAAACTCCAGGGGAGACACGCTTGATTCCTGCCCGGTTCCATAGAGAGAGCTGCGCGGCCAGATACATTCTGGGCACTGCGGCATATTAAATATATGATAAATAGTTTTTCTGCGTGAGAAATACAAGGTGTGGCGGGAGTGTGTGACAAAAGACCGAAATGAGTGACTGTCACGCTCAATGAGGGACACTTGAGAGCACTTGATGTCCTCACAGAAACTGATGTAGGATGTCACAGTGCCAGTGAGCTCATCCAGATCAGTGGTTGTAGCCTCAAAAACACTCCAATCAGAGCTGTCAAAACAGGCTTGTAGAGCCCGCTCTGTTTCGCTGGTCCATTTCTTTACAGTTCTTACCACAGGCTAAGCTGATTTAAGTTTCTGCTTGTAGGCTGGAAGACGATGAACCAATAAGTGATCAGAGAGTCCCAAAGCCGCTCTGGGGACAGAGTGGTATGCATCCTTTAAAGCGGTGTAGCAATGGTCCAGTGTGTTACTGTCCCTTGTAGCGAATTAACTCAAAGGGGGAATATTAATAATTATCCATAACTCATTATGATTATTAATTATGGTCAATTATGAATATACCGGTGCGCTTCCCTCGTTTGCATTGCTTGGAGCGCTTGTATACGTTCCTCCAACTAGAATGTCCAGTAAAACGTCTGAATGTTCAAAAGTCGGCAAAAAGTTATTTGGTGTGTTATTTCTGATATCTAGGAGTTCGTCCCTAGTAAAGCTGATCGGAATAATGTTACTCAAAACAGGACAAACAAACAAAAATAACATAAGTACCAAGATGCTACAAACCAAGGTGACCATCCGCGGTGCCATCTTGCTTATCTTAATAATAATAATAATTTGTTACATTTATATAGTGCTTACTTGGAACTCAAAGCGCTTTACATATAGAAGGTGGAATCTCCTCATCCACCACCAATGAGCAGCATCCACCTGGATGATGTGACGGCAGCCGTATTGCGCCAGAACGCCCACCATACACCAGCTTGCTCCTTCTCGGCCCTTCCTCTCTCCCCATCTGAGATTTTTTCCACACTTCACACCAGGCCCTGAACTGAACCTATGATATTTTTCTAGTTTTTGTAGACCTACTCGTCCCGCTATACTGATGGTTCAGTGAGAGCCTTTTTGTGGTAGTGTGGTGGTGTTTTTAGGTAGCACTTCAATTATGCCGGCTCTCTGTGGGCCGCTGTGATGGTTGTTTTCCTGCATTAGCTCTGTTGGGCCTTTGCTCATTTGAGCTGCGGTTAGAACCGTTTCATCAAGTTTTCGGCCCCCTTCAGACTGCCTTGATTTATATTCTTAAATTAATTTTTGATTGTTTTTTAGAGTTTTCCATTTAGGCCTCTATTATTTAAAAAAATAATACCTAGACAGAATTTTTAGTGTTCGGCCTCTCTAAGCCTCCTTTATGGTTTGTTTGCTAGGTTTAGGATTTGGAGCCCCTGTTAGATACATCAAGTGCACGGGTTTCTGGCGCCTTGATAAACTCTCTTTTAAGTCAAGTAGATATCATCGGGCTTTCGGCCCTCTGTGAGGGCGCCTTGATGAACTGTCCTTGAGTTTGAGTGTGCTTGGCCTCCTCTCATTTTAGAGAGTCATTCTGCTGAGGTCTTTGCTCATCTGAGCTGTAGTAAAATCAGTTTTATCTAGCTTTTGGCCTTCTTTGGCCTAGGTCTGGCCACCTCTCGCTTAGAAAGTCATCCTGCTGAGGCCTCCGCTCACCTGAGCTCCATCTAGACAGTGTCTTCAAGTGTTCTGCCCTCTCAAGGCCACCTTGATATGCTGTCTTTATGGTTGAGTTTGGCTGGCCTCCTCTCGCTCGGAGAGTCATTCTGTTGAGGCCTCTGCTCACCTGAGCTCCAGTCAGATGATGTTATCAGGTGTTAGGCCCTCATTTGAGGCCATCTTGGTAAACTGTCTTTGATTGGACCCACCTTGGGCCCTTTCTTTAGTTTGGCTCAGAGATGCTGACTTCGAGTCAGTCAGGGTTGAGCATGACTTTACAGCTTCCCTGGGGTCCTCAGGGATTGAACTAGCAAGTGGTCCTCAGGGATTGAACCAGCAAGCGCTCTTCGCTCACCCCAGCTAGGCTCTCCTTGCATAGGGCATGAGCTTAGGTTGTGGCCTTAGGGAATAGTGTCACTGACAGCACCGTGTATGACCCGAGTGAGGGATTGGTCTCCGGCATCTAAGTCCGTTGAGCTTCCTTTGTGCTTGTCATAGCCATTCAGGCAGTTATTCCCTCAGCATGGCAGAGTGGGTATTTCGTTCCCCAAAGTGTCTTTGGACGCAGTGCGAGTTCCCATTTGAAAGGGAACGTCTCAGGTTAACCATGTAATCATGGTTCCCTTAGAAGGGGAACGAGACACTGCATCTCAATGCCATGCTTCTGGTATACCTGGTCACGTCAAGTGCTGGTGACGTGTACTCTAGGCTCCCTTTTGTACTCATGGTCGTACTAGAGTGACGTCACGTGCTGTTGCAGGCCAATGTCACTGTCGCGTTTCTACACATATTTCAGACATCGTCATGCTGAGGGCATTCCCTATAGTGTCTCTAGATGCCGTGTCTCATTCCCCTTCTCAGGGAATCATGGTTACATGCATTACCTAAGACGTTTTTTTTCTTCTTCTTCTTGTTAATTCAGCTAGTTGCAACATTTCTATTTTTTTTAGTTTAAGTTTAGTTTAAGTACTATACTAAAATAACAAACTAAATAAAATAAACACTAACATTTAAAAATTATAGACATTTTAATAACAAAAATGACAAAACCACATACTACTTACTAAAACTTCTAATTCAAAACATTACAAAAACTATTATAGTATATCAATGATACTAAAATGAACACCATCAGAGCCTTAATTAAATAAAAATGAAAAAAATGTAAATCAAATATTTAAAAAAAAATTAGTTTTGACAGATGGAGAAATATAAATTTGCTATATTGCATCTATATTAGAAGGGCGTCTGACAAGTTTGATTATAAATTAAATGACTTTGTATGTAATATGTTTTCAAAACTGATGTATGTCTGTTTGTGAACAGCTTAAGTCAACAAGGTTTCATTGCTGCATCAGATGCTTCAAGTGTGTACAGCTTCATTTATTATAGAATTGATCTAGTTTTGTTTTGTGTTTTGTAAGTTGTAGTTGTTCTGAAACTGAACTTGTCCATCATCCAGCCTCTGATGTTCATTCAGGGTTCGAGACGATCAGTTTTAATGTTCTACTTCAGGGCTCAAAGACACTTTTTCTTTGGTGGAAATGTGCGGAAATGGGGCCAGATTTACACCGTAAAGTTCTCTGTGAAAAGTATACATGTGGATAAATAAACATGTTTTCTCCACATTTTAAGAACATATTACATACTTAAAGAAGACCTATGATGCCCTTTTTCAAAGTCTTGATTTTGTTTTTGGGCTCTACTGGGATTTTATGCTTGAATGTTCAAAAAACATTATTTTCAACACTACTAACTAACTCAACCAGGTCTCGCCTCTTTATTTTGTGTATGCCTTGAGCGGTAATTATTCAAATGAGGAAAATTGTGATGTGTTCGTTCTCAGAAGAAAACTCAAGACTACAATTGAGGTGTTTCAGGGAGTTCAGAAACAGTACTTATTGAATAGAATAGAATAGAATAGAATAGAATAGAATAGAAAAGAATAGAACTCCCTTTGGAGTGGACTTTTTATGCTCAAACAGCAACATTACACACTAAAGAAAATGAAAATTTAAAATATAAAAAGCATAATAGGTCCTCTTTAAACTTATTCTTACACAGTTTTGCATCTTCAGCTATTTGGATCCCTCAGACTGTACTGTGAAATAAGTTTTAAGAAACTGCTAAAGTGATTTCAGTGCTCACAGAGAACAGAACAACTCATTTGACCTTGGGTCCCAACACATCAAGTTGGTGTTAAAGTTCACGAGAAAGCATCTCGGGAGAGCGTTCTCACACCAGCGGTCACGGTCGGATGACCTGGTGTCCCAGCACAACCACATCGACTGAATATGTCTTATCATTACTTTGTTGTTTGAGAATTGGAGATTGAAGTGAGCGTCAGCCAAGCTTGAAATATATTTTTTTCGGATTTTGATGGACACATCGAAAGTGGTTTGAAAACATGGTGAACATGATAAATCCAAACAGTGTAACAGTGTTTCACAACTTTAGCTAAAATATGAGGCTACTGAGTTCAGAGTTCTGTAAGTGAAGACTCCAAAATTCCCAAATCTCGTAAAAATGAATACAAATTAAAAAAATCTCTACATTATTTGTGAAAATGTCTTATTTTCACAGTTTAACTTAAGTTAACTTGAGTAAATGAACAATAGTTCCACTAGCATAAAAAAAGAAACTAAGTAAAAGTACAAGTATATTGAAAAACTTTTTGCCGTAGTAGAAAACATTTTCACTCAGATATTGCTAGTAAATTTCACAATTAATTACAAAGAAACAACAATTAACATTAAACGTTAAATTTTCCAGTAGAAAAACTAAAATATATTTTCTTATAAAATGTACTCCAGGCTTCCGGTTGGGCCTCGAAGGGATGTAGACGTGTCTAACTGAGCTCTCCCACATGAACCTTAAAATTCGTCAACAAGACACTTTTTTCGTTGTTTGAAGCCATACAGACACTGTGTGCATGGACAAAATGTGAGAATTTTTGTTTTTGTTTTTATTCTGTTAATCGAGTTGAGCCGTTTATAAATATGCCGGACCTGAGGAAGGCTGCTAAAGCTAACGAACCAGCGGAAAGCACGAGCTCGGGGCAGTCAGCTATATTGCAAGCAATAAATTCATTAAGAAATGAACTGCTGGCGAAAATGGATGAGAAAGCAGAGATGCAAAATGAAGAAATACGCAAGCAAATCAGTGGTTTGAGAGACGAGCTGAAGGGTGCAATTGATCAGGCTAACATCAAAGCTAACGCGCTAGAGGAGCGCACCGCAGGCTTGGAAACTGCAGCTAATGGTGCGTTCAAGTCATGTCGGAAAGATCGTATTTACGAGCAGAACCGACATGAACGCCACCACTATGTCGTAAATACCAGTGGGAAGCTCGTAATTTTCATTAAGCTCCGATCTGTACGAGTTTGGGGCGTGTCAGTGAGAAACATGGCGAAATACCACAATACTTACAGGTATTTAGCAGTGACATTGTCAGGCTTTTCTATTTACAACGAAGTAAGTTGACTCCCAGCAAAAAATATGATAGCATCATAATATAAAAATGTAATATATAACAATAAAGATTACAATGGCTTCATAAATTAATTAAAAACATAAAAAAGCAACATACAACCATTGCACATCCTTTGCTCTACATTTTCTAGAAGCAGAAGTGTTGTTATTTTGTGTTATTAATTTAAAGAAGGCACACCGCCATCATACTCCGACGAAAGTGACTTGAACGCACCTACCGTCGTACACACGACTTCCCACCTCGTAAATACGAACTTCCCAGGAGGACTTGAACGCACCATAACACTCACTCGGATGCTATCGCTAATCTGGAGCAACAGGTGGCTGACCTGAAAAAAGAGGTGGTGAGTTTGGCGGCAAAGGTTGAGGATTTGGAAGCGAGATCACGGAGATGTAATTTACGCATCTTTGGGGTTGAAGAAGGACGAGAGGCAGGCGTTTCAGCGAGCACCTTTGTTGCAAAACGTTTACAAAAAGTGATGGGCCTGGACGAACCGCACGTTATTGATAGGGCTCACCGTACTTTGCAGCAAGCCCCGGGGGATGGGCAGCCACCGAGAGCTTTTGTCGTCAAGTGCCACTACTATCAAGAGAAGGAAAGCATTCTACGAAAGGCTGTTACATCTCCAAAACTTGTATCTGAAAATGGCGACACTATCGGTGTGTTCCCTGATTACATGCAGAATGTGGCACGACGGAGAGCGGCTTTCGGACAGGTGAGACAGTTATTACGGCAATGTGAGGGAGTAAAATACGGGCTGTTGTATCCTGCAAAACTGAGGATTACGACTCGGGACGGCCAGCAGAAGAGCTTTACTGACCCAGAGAAGGCGGTTACCTTCGTCAGGGGACTTATGAGTGATTAATATGGGAGTTTGTTCGGCTACATACCATGGTAACGTTATATTTGGTGGGAGTATTGGAGTAAACTAATTGTTGTTGGGGATCAATATCGCTGCAGTGTAAGGCCATGGGACATTGGATCAGTTCAGTGACATTGTACAGTGGGTGTACTGATGGCTAGTTGCATATGCGGACTGAGGCGGTTTTTTTTTCTTCTTTTTTCTTTCAGAACTGTCTTCTAATATATGTAGGAAACAAGTATGGATAATTTGACTGTTTTAAAGTAGGCCTATTATTATTATATATCTATTTATGTAATTATTTATGTTTTATTTTTCTTTATATGCAATAATTCATATTGCTTTTTTTTTACGTTTCACTTAGAATCGTTTTCTAACAAATGCTGAAATCAAAGTACTGATAACTTGATTTAAAAATAATAAAAAAAAAAAAAATTCTCTTCCATGTACACAGGGATATTGAGTAATGGTTCTAAATAGTCTTGTTAATGTTATAGATGTTCAGCTCAATGGTTATTATAAGGTTTGTGTGGGGCCTCAGCTCCACTCGGTAAGTTTTATTTTCTTCTTTCCATGAAACTTCATAGTGGCTTGGGAGGTTGGGGGGTTGCAGTCTCTCATTTGGGGAGGGACCAGCGGGGGTCTGTGTTGTTAATGGGTGATTTAAAAGTTTTCTTTTTACTCTGCAAAGTCTGCTTTTTTTTTGTCTTTGTGCTTTTGTTTTTTTTCCCTTTACCTTCTTTCTCTTTCTCGTTCGGCAGATGGAATGAATATGATGCCTCATTCATTCATTCATTCATAAATGCGGGCGTTTTGTGATTGTTCAGGGCAGACTTTATAACGTGCCGGTGGTTCTAGTTAGTGTGTATGCTCCAAATTGGGATAACCCTGACTTTTTTAAAGAACTGTTTGGCCGTATACCAGAGCTGGGCACACATCATCTGATTCTGGGAGGAGACTTTAATACGGTTCCCTTTCGTGGGAACTGTCGATGCTACGTCAATGACGTGATGGGAACCCTCTGCATTTTGTGTTCGTGAAGCACCTCTGTATCCAACCAATGAGGAGACGTGACGTCAGAGGCTGGTGAAAATCCTGACGCCAGTCACAAGGCTTTTTCGAGGGCAGCCCCCTCCAGGGTAATTCAATTATACTATCATGCGCCCGCTTTTCCCCGGTGCCCTCAGGGGGCCGTTCTGCCAACCCTGCCACCCAGTGTGCGTCAGGGCGCAGCGGTCTCCACCGATCCTCTGAGGGGGGTCGGTCAGCGCTTGATCCGTTTGTCTGCCGGTGCGCCGTGTCAGATAAACGAGCCAAGTGCTCAAAAAACACCAGAGATCAGTCCCTTAGTAGAATATATGGAAGAATGGAAACGTCTCCCGAACATTTCGAAATGGGTGCTGCTTATGATAGAACAGGGTTACAGAATTCAGTTCGGTTCTCCACCGCCCAAGTTCAACGGGGTTCTTCCCACAGTGGTAACCCCAGAGCAGTCTCTGGTGATGGAACAGGAAGTTATGACGCTTTTGCAAAAAGGGGCTATAGAAAGGGTTCCCCCTCCCAGCAAAATGTAGGGCTTTTACAGCCGTTACTTCATAGTTCCAAAGAAGGATGGAGGGTTGCGTCCGATCATAGATTTACGTGTGCTAAATCGATCTGTAAGGAAACTGAAGTTCAAAATGCTTACACTCAAACAGATTATCCCACAGATCAGGTCCGAGGACTGGTTTGTGGCAATAGATCTGAAAGACGCATATTTTCATGTATCCATCCATCCTTCTCACAGGAAGTTCCTCAGGTTTGCTTTCGGGGGCGAAGCTTGCCAATACAGGGTCCTCCCTTTCGGCCTATCTCTCTCACCCCGCACCTTCACGAAGTGCGTGGATGCAGCGCTGGCTCCGCTGAGACTCCAGGGCATCTGCGTACTGAACTATATCGACGATTGGTTGATATTAGCTCAAACAGAACAGTTGGCAGTTCAACATCAAGATGTTGTTCTGTCGCACATGAAAAAGCTTGGGTTGAGACTCAATGCCAAAAAGAGTGTGCTGGTCCCGAGTCAGGTTGCAAACTACTTAGGTGTAATCTGGGATTCCACCACGATGCAGGCGCAATTGACCCCTGCTCGTGTGAATTCCATTCTCGGGGCTGTGAATGGGGTGAAATTAGGCCAGTCACTCACTGTAAAACAGTTTCAGAGACTGTTGGGTCTGATGGCAGCTGCGTCCAACGTTATTACTATTGGCCTCCTGCACATGAGACCCTTACAGTAGTGGCTCAGGACCAAGGGGTTCTCCCCGAGGGGAAATCCGTTTCGCAAAAAGCCTTGGTTCCTGTCCCAGGGACCCGTGTTGGGAACTCCTCGTCGTCGCATAATGCTAACGACAGATGCTTCCCTCACGGGCTGGGGAGCGATCATGAGTGGTCGCTCAGCTCAGGGTCTCTGGGAGGACCATCAGCTCTCCTGGCACATAAATCGGCTGGAGATGATGGCGGTGTTTCTAGCATTGAAGCACTTCCTCCCAGACCTGAGGGGACACCATGTGTTGGTCCGCACGGACAACACTACGGTGGTCTCATATATAAACCACCAAGGGGGTCTGCGGTCTCGCCTACTGTGCAATCTGGTCAGCCGCATCCTCCTGTGGACCCAAGGAAAACTCCTTTCACTGAAAGCAGCGTATATTCTGCGGTGGTTAAATATGGGAGCAGACGCTCTGTCGAGGCAGAGCGCGAGACCGGGGGAATGGAAACTCCACACCGAGGTGGTGGAGCTGATATGGAAAACTTACGGTCGAGCTCAAGTCGATCTTTTTGCCACAAAGGAGTCAACTCAATGCCCTCTGTGGTATTCTCTGGAGCACCCAGCACCTCTAGGGCTGGATGCTATGCTACAGACGTGGCCGAGGCTACGTCTGTACGCATTTCCCCAGTTTCATTGCTCCCAGGAGTTCTGGAGAAGGTTCGCCAGGAGAGGGCGGACCTGATATTGGTGGCCCCTTACTGGCCGACCAGAATATGGTTTTCGGACCTAATATCGCTTCTTGACGGCTCTCCTATGGAGCTTCCTCTCAGACAGGATCTCCTGTCACAAGCGGGCGGCACGATTCTCCATCCCCGCCCAGAAATGTGGAAACTGTGGGCCTAGCCTCTGAGGGGGCAAGGCTCATAGAATCCGGTCTCCCAACTGAGGTTGTGGAGACCATCCTTCAATCCAGAGCTCCCTCCACGAGGAAGATGTATATGTACAAGTGGAAACTGTTCGCTACATGGTGTGGCCAACATAATATGGACCCTGTCCAATCCCCTATTAGCTTTGTGCTACAATTCCTTCAAGAAAAGTTTTCAGAAGGCCTAACTCCTTCAACACTGAAGGTGTATATCGCTGCCATCTCAGCCTATCATAATCCTGTAGGGGGATCCTCGGTGGGTCGAGACCCCCTAATTATACGCTTCCTCCGTGGTGCACTGAGGCTGAGGCCTTCAGTGTGCACAAAAACTCCGACCTGGGACCTATCTATTGTGCTCCAGGGGTTAGCTGAGGCTCCCTTTGAGCCAATAGAAGAAGTTATAGAATAAATTTCTAACACTAAAAACAGTCTTCCTGTTAGCAATCTCGTCCCTGAAAAGGATTGGTGATTTGCAAGCGCTTTCAGTCGCTCCATCATGTTTAGAATTTGCGCCTGGTATGATCAAGGCTTTCTTACATACTAGTCCCCATATAGGTCCCCTAGTGCTGTCCCCCTTGGGACAGCATTCCCATCACGTCATTGACGTAGCGTCGACAGTTCCCACGAAAGGGAACGTCTCGGGTTACGAGTGTAACCCCTGTTCCCTGAGTAAGGGAACGAGACGCTACGTTGCGTTGCCGTACCTCCTACATACCTGGAGCGCTTTGCTTCAGACATATTCCAGAAGCTAGCGTTCTTTGTTCTGGGTGTGCTTTATAGTTTCCTGGTCCGTGACGTCACCCGCCTCTGACGTCACGTCTCCTCATTGGTTGGATACAGAGGTGCTTCACGAACACAGAGGGTTCCCATCACGTCATTGACGTAGCGTCTCGTTCCCTTACTCAGGGAACAGGGGTTACACTCGTAACCCGAGACGTTCTTAAACCTTCTCTAGACCGTTCCAAAGTATTTACAGCCCCTCCTTCCCCCTCTAAATCTGCAACTATTATAAATGCTTTTTGCGGTTCTAGTGGTGTAGTAGATCCATGGAGATTTAAGAATCCTACGTTAAAGGAGTTTTCCTTCTTCTCTGCTGTTCATCAAACATACTCAAGAATAGATTTCTTTTTGCTGGATCAAAAAATGCTTTCATCAATTAAGTCTTGTAGTTATGAAAGCATTGTTATCTCTGACCACTCTCCGGTCACTATGGAGCTTTGGCTCCAGGTTAGAAGGCCAATTCAATGTAATTGGCGATTTAATATATCTTTGTTGTCTGATGAAACATTTGTAGACTTTATTTCAACACAGATTGATTTCTTTATTGAAACTAACTAGCTACCAGACACCGATATTTTAATACTTTGGGAAACTCTTAAAGCATATATTAGGGGTCTAATAATAGAATACACTGCCTGTCTTAATAGAAGCAGGTCTAGACGCTACAATGAGTTGATCAATCTAATCCACGATGTTGACCAGCAACACTCCTCAGCCCCTACAGCTGACCTCCGCAAAAAAAGAATAGCATTACAAACTGAATTTGATCTTCCTTGCCTCCACGGAAGCAGGAGAGAAATTTCTGAAATCTAGACAAAACTTTTATGAACATGGAGAGCGGGCAAGTAGGTTACTCTCTCACCAGCTGCGTCAAAATTCTGCTGCCAATTTTATTACAAAAATACAAACTGCGGATGGAGAAGTTAAGCTTGACCCCAAAGACATTAATGAGCAATTCAGATTATTTTATTCATCCTTATATTCTTCAGACAATCCTAGTGATCATGTATTTCTTGACAATGTAACTCTCCCGACTATAGCTGAGGAGGATAAGGCCACCCTTGAGCAGCCGATACTTGAAACTGAGATTAGTCAAGCAATTAGATCAATGAAAAATAGAAAGGCACCAGGCCCAGATGGGTATCCAATTGAGTTTTATAAGGCTTTTGCCTCTAAGTTGATACCTTTACTGTGCCTCGTCTACAATGAATCACTCAAACAAGAGAAGCTGCCTACATCTATGACCCAAGCCACAATATCTGTGCTTCCCAAAAAGGGCAAAGACCCCACTAAATGCGAGTCTTATCGCCCGATCAGCCTACTCACATGTGATTATAAAATACTTACAAAGATTCTCTCCTTAAGATTGTAATCTATAGTACCAAAAGTTGTGCATCCTGACCAGACAGGCTTTGTAAAGGCCAGGCAGTCTTTTCACAATTTACGTCGCCTCTTTAACATAATATATTCGAAACATTCGATTTACTCGCCAGAAATTGTGATCTCACTAGACGTGCATAAAGCTTTCGATCGAATTGAGTATGGACACCTTTTCAAAACTCTAAGCAAATTCGGCTTTCCCAGTCTTTGTTTCTTGGATTCGGACATTGTATGCAGCACCCCAAGCTAGAGTGAGGACTAATAACTGTAATTCGCAATATTTCACTGTTCAGAGAGGGACACGACAGGGATGTCCGTTGTCCCCCTTCTCTTTGATCTGGACATTGAGCCACTTGCCGTGGCCGATGTAATAACAATATACGGGGTATCACGAGGGGCGGCCTGGTTCATAAAGTGTCATTGTATGCCGATGATTTGCTGATGTTTATATCAGATCCGGAGACTTCAATCCCAGAATGCCTAGACACCATTTCTCAATTTGGTAAATCCTCTGGGTACAAGATTAACCTCACCAAAAGTGTTTTGTTCCAAATTAATGTTCTGGCTCGGAATCGATCCTTTGACTCATACCATTCAGGACTACAGAGGGCCCCATGACATACCTGGGAGTAAGTGTCACAAGTAGATATAAGGACCTATTCCAAAATAACTTCAAATCAGCCTTAGGACAGATCAAGGAGAACCTTAATCGTTGGTCTACTCTGCCTCTGTCCCTGGCTGGACGTATTAATTCAATGAAGATGGTAACGCTACCTAAGATCTTGTATTTATTCCAAACAGTCCCAATTTTCATACCCAAATCATTCTTTAAGGAACTTGACAGGCACATCAGTACATTTATATGGAACAAAACTATACCTCGCGTACGGAAAACAGTTCTCGAGAGACGTAAGGAGAATGCTGGACTAGCTTTACCAAATTTTTTATACTATTATTGGGCTGCAAACATTCACAAATTAGTAATATGGTATGGAGCTTCTATTGGTGGGAGTAGTCCGAGTTGGTGTCTAATGGAACAACATTCATGCTCGTCCGTCTCTTTGGCCTCAATGCTGTGTGCTCCACTGCCAGTGGCAGTGGGTGCACATACGGACAATCCTATTGTAAGAGGCAACTTACGCATATGGACCCAATTTCGCAAACATTTTGGTCACATACAAGCTTTGGTGTCTATGCCTCTGTCCTCAAACTTTCTTTTTAAGCCATCGCTTAAAGATACGGCCTTTCTCACCTGGGCTAGAAAAGGCATAAACAGTGTGGGAGATCTTTTTGTAGATGGCACGTTCGTTTCTTTTGACTATTTGGTTAATGAATTAAGTTTACCAAAAACAAATTTTTTTAGGTATCTTCAGGTCCGTGATTTTGTCCGTTCCCAGTTTCGTTCATTCCCCTCAAAACCAAATATCGGCCCTCTAGATCATTGTCTGACGGTCAAGCCTCATCTCTCAGGTGGTGTCTCCCAGCTGTATACTGCTATTCAGGCCATGAAATGCCCATCTCTTCTGTCTCTTAAGGTACAGTGGGAGGAGGATCTAAATACAGAATTGACGGATGAAATTTGGCAAAGAGCTATACATAAAATATACACATCGTCTATATGTGTAAGGCACAGGTTGATACAATTCAAAGTATTTAATCGCCTGCACCTCTCTAGGACCAAATTGGCCAAAATATATCCTAATGTGGATCCCAACTGTACGCGTTGTCACCAAGCCCCTGCTTCTCTGGCTCACATGTTCGGGTCATGCCCAAGCATAGGCACATTCTGGTCTGAGATATTTAATACATTCACCTACATTTGTAAAAAGAATATTGATCCAGACCCTATCATTGCAATATTTGGGGTGGTACACAGTAAAGTTGGGGTCTCGAGAGGCCAATCTCAATTAATAGCATTCTCTACACTGTTAGCCCGCCGACTAATTCTTACAAATTGGAAATCTCCCTCACCCCCCAAACACTCACGTTGGGTGTGCGAAACTATGTCGTTCCTCCAGCTTGAAAAGTTAAGAACTACAGTCCAAAACTCAGCAGAAAGGTTTCAGAATGTATGGCAACCTTTCTTGGATTATTATGAAAATGCATTTGATGCTAATTCTTCAGATTAAAAAATGTAGGTTCTCATCTCATCTCATCTCCTCTTCTCCTTCTGTTTTTTTTTTTTTTGCTGTGTTCTGTGTGCATTCTCAGTACTTGTACAAACCTTGGATGCAATGTGAGAATGTATACATAGTATGAGGTTTGTGGATGGGGATGCCTTGTATGACATAAGAGAATGTATGTTGGTTTGTTTGTGTTATGTACATTTAAAACAATAAAAACACTTTGAAATAAAAAAATAAAATGTACTCCAATAATATTTATTTACACCTTTGAAAAAAACATTTTTGACAGTGTATTCATGTCCAGTACTAATTCAAAATACAAATTCCCAAGAAACAGAAAGCAAGCGGCTGATTAACAGACTGACACAAGTCAGTTACATACTCGTTTTCAAGAAACTACCAGTCAGAACTACTCAAATGTCATTGGCGATAAATCCTTAAAATTGCATTTAAATTACTGTATGTTTGATTTAAGATAGCTAAATTGCATGTCCAATGAGGCTTAATGGTTATAAATATAAATATGAACTTAGTATATTTGAAGGGAGAGAAAAAAGCATACTTAATAGAGCAATTTATGTCAAAAGCATATATTAGTGTTATTTTGAAGTGATATTTTGTCATATCCATATCATATTAAATTGTGTAATTAGTTACCTGCAATGACGGCGCGAGAATTCAGTTATGGTCTTGATAGATGTGCCTTGTTAGACATTTCCATTACTGCAAATATGATTTAGCAATTTTCACTAAATTGAGCTGCCAAGCAGGTAAAAAAGTGAAATACTAAGAAAGCATGCAATCATATACTGTAAGAAAAAAATGAGGACATTAAGACAGACGTGCTGCAAATTTCATGCATTTTTTTCTAACAATCTTGGGGAGAAACTGAGTGATTATCTGAAATTCTCCTTCTGTTTTGATTGCCACATTGCATTCATTTATTTCATGGCTGTCAGATTTCCTCACACATCTATTTCACGACCGGGGAGGCCCGAATAAATGGTCAGCATTTCTCTTTCCCACTCCCTCATGCGTATTTTTCTACCAACAAAAAAGACCTGCAGGAAAATAAGTGGGAGTCTTTCGAATATTTTTTTCTACAGACTGTTTCTCAAATAGACAGAAATCTGTGAGAGAGAAATTACTGACCTTAGCCAGTTAAAGCAGAGCTCCTATTGAAAGACGTGCCTGGGGAATCTCCAGCCGTCAGCATTTACCTCTCTGACTCTCTCCAATTTTTTACTTTCATGCTGCTTGAACACAAGTCTGTCGTACTGAAAGTTTCCACCATTGAGTCTCCCCTGCAGCAAACACAGCAGACCACAGATTGAGGAATCATTCAGACATGGTCAGGTTTAAATAAAACCCCAGTAAATAAGCTGTGATTTCAAGCACTGATTTGTTTCTATGGTGCGAGTCTGTGGCTGTTACAGATGTTTTTGTGCTCTGTGCATGTGTGCATCACAAAGGCCACAGAACATTTGCTTAAAAAGCAAAATGACATAAAATATTAAGTCTTGTTTTCTGAAAAAAAAAAAAAAAAAAAAGTTGTTTCTTGGTTTCTTACCCTTACTGGCAGATCTTTTTTTCTAGTTTTAAGCTTGCACTTCATTTTGATACATTTTTCAGAAAACAAGACTTAATATTGTTACGTTTTAAGCAGGGATGAAGATAGGTGAGAATCCAAGTGCAGCAACAGTTTATTCAAAAAACACAATCCAAGATAATCCGAAACAGAGACAGGAAAATAATCCAAACAGGGAAACCAGAAATGCAACAGCTTACAAAGAGAGACGACCAACAAAAGACAACTGAAACACAGGGATATAAATACACAGGGAACACAAGTGCTCATGATAAACAGGTGTAGATAAGTTACTATGGAAACGAATGAGGGTAACTACGGAGACAATCAAGGCAACAAGGCAAACAGGAACTAATCACAGGAATAGAACATGGGGCAATTTAAAATAAAAATCCATATAACAACATTGATGAACATAGACCCAGGGCACATTTTACAAATATCTTATGACATTTTGCTTCTCAAATTGTATCTTGATTTAAGAATGTTTAGATATTTATACTGGAAACCAAGAATACTAAAATAAGAAAATATTTTGATATTAAATTATTGGTCACTGTGTTGTCTGAGTGAGCAGGCACTGGCTAAATTAAGGTGTATTGTGGTTTGCTTGTTATTAGTCTGCCGTTAAACTACTTTTTATACATATAGATAACAGGGATATTTCCTTCAAAAAAAAAAACTAAAAAAATGGATGAGAAAATAATCCATATTATAAAAATAAAACAATGCAAATATTACAAAATGTGACATTAAAAAGTGTGTAAATCACTTGTTTTTCTAAAGCAACACTGTCCAACAGCGACACCTGTGGGTAAAGTTACAGCAGGAGTTTGCATCTCTCTTGCCTCCCCTGAGACCATTGAGTTTTAACAGACCCCCTAAAGAGTGCGGTGGGTTTATTGGAGGGTAATTGAGAATGAATGGGGAAAAGTCATGTGAGAGGAGGCAAATGCCTCCATCGCACTATGATTGGCTATGATTGGTTATGATTGATTCATGTGATACATCCCACCTCATGTTTTCATGTGTTCCACATTCGAAATCAGTCTGAATCGGTCTGAATGAACAAAAATGGGAAGACTAATTAAAAAGTAAGTAAATAGCTCAGCCATTTAGATATCACCGCTTTATGTCACGTCAAAATCAAACTTGAAATGGCCTGAAAACATGATGACATTTTGTCTGTGACAGTGTTTACCGAGCTTGATGGCTGATCCAAAAATAAATGTAATATTAAAAAGAACAGCTGAACAAATAAAAATATTGTTTAAAATATATTGTTTACATTTTTTATGGCTTTAGTTCTTATTTTGGAATAAATGTAAAAATAAAAACACTAACTTGATGAGATTAAAATTTTGGATTTAATAAATAGAACAATAATTATATTGCTAATGTAAAAATACAAAATAGAATAGATTTTTTTTTTATTTTATGTAAAGTAATATTTAGTTCAGTTGAGATAAGACAATAGTTCCTCACTTATAGAAGCTTGTTTCCGCCATGAAATACAAAAATTAAAAAAGGTAATTGTGACTCAACTTATCGCAGTTCTTACTTTTTTCTTGCACTTCCCACAATTCTGAGAAAAATTCACAATACTTTTGTTTCTTGCAATTGCGAGTTTATATCTCACAACCTTTTTTCCCCCTCTGAATTGTGAGATATAAACTTGCAATTGTGAGGAAAAAAAGTCAGAATTGTAATATTGTCGCAATTAACTTTTTTATTTTGTGGCGGAAACAAGGTTCCATACCTCACAGATCATTTGACTGAATGAAGGTTTATGGGCAGAAACCACTCACATGCCCTGGACACAGTAATTTACACTCCTGATATATGATACACAAGTCTTTTTGTGCACTATTGAACCATGACATCACGCCAGACACTGAACATGATTCTGTCACCTACAAACTTCATCCATATTATAAACCTAGATTTATGAACTTGGTTCAAGCGGAAAATCGATCAGCCGGATTGAAATGTATTGATTTGATATGCAATGACTCGTGAGATGGCGACAACGAATGAACACTGAATAAGAGGGATTTCATTTCAAGCACTTTTCATGAAACTCACCCAGCTTAGAGTTTATAATGCAATGTGCTTTGGATCAGTAATGCTGTCACACCCTCACACCACATGAACTTTCAGTTTGTTTGTTTTCATCTGTCACATGTGCTCCTTTGTTCTAGTTTCCTGCCAACTATGGACACTAATCTCATTCATCACTGCTGTTAGTCATTTTAGTTAATCGTCTGTGTATATCAGTTCATTTCTGTGGGTGTGTCTTTGTCGGGTCTCGTATCTAACTTGTGTTGAGTTGAGTTCCTGCCTGGATTCTGTATTCTCCTGTTGGATTATCAAGTAAAGACTACTAATTTGTGAATTATCTTCTTTGTCGTGTTTATATACAACCAGCATGTTACAAATGCATGCAACACATTATGCAATTAATTCCTTCTTTCTCTCTCTCTCTCTCTCTCTCTCTCTCTCTCTCTCTCAATTTTGTGGGTAAATATGACCTGGACATGTTCTAGGCTGCATGGTTTGTTCCCTCAAAAGAGTAACTCATCTCATCTCATGCACAACATCAATATCCATCGAGACCAGAGGATCAGGACGTCATATTCTCTGATGCATGCTGACTGTTTACGTGTTTCTGTTGGAGAGGACATGCTGTTCTGATGCCTGTAATTACGGCCTGAAGGACATTCATTTGTCTGTCCTTCTATTGAGCAGCACACAGCTGAATGCGTACACAAACAAGAGTTTGCTGTGAGTTCTGCCAGAACCCCTTAATAAGGCATTGTCTTAATTTTTTTCAATGCAAAAGAGATGATTAAGTTTATCTCATGCAGATCCACAGAATTCCTGCCTTCGACGTTGCATAGATAGTCTGGTAGAGGAAATGTTCTGTTTGGCTGTATTCAGAACTAAATACCAGCGTACTGCTTATTGCTAATAAATAAACTGCTAATTGTCTAATTCATACAGCTGTGCTCAAATGTTTACATACCCCTTGCAGAATTTACAACATGTTAATCATTTTTTAAACAAAATAAGAGGCATAGTAAAAATTCTGATATGCAAGAAGGAAATTAAGAGCTGGGGGTGTAAACTTTTGAGCAAGATGATTATGTGTACATTTTTCTTATTTTGTTTAAAGATCTTTTCTTTCATTTAGTACTGCCCATTTCCCAGAAGACAAAATAAATACAATTTACCCTTATCATCCTAGTTGTGTTTGAGTTCCTCAATTGTCCTCAGTGACAGTGGAGGATTTTTGGAGGATTTTCCTAATAACCAGTGAGCAGTTCAACTGCTCCAAACAAACAAGGGACTCATGAACAACTATCACAAAACATCAAAACAGTTGTGGATCATCCAGGTAACAACACACAGTATTACAAATCAAGGGTATGTAAACTTTTGATGCCTCTTTTTTTGTAAAAATTATTAACATTTTGCAGATTCTGCAAGGGGTATGTAAACTGAGCAAAACTGTATTATACGCTGCCTGCTGTTTATTTTACATTAGTATTTACAACAGTATGCAAATATATATATAAAAAAAAATCTTGATAAATAAAATACATTGTTGTCACACTGGAGATGGAAGGTCAAGATACGCACATTGCAAAAATTAATTAGTATGCAATTTGCACACTTTGGCAAATACTGGCATGCAAAGATTATGGAATAGTATGGAATAGAAATAGTAGGCAATACAAAATGATAAACATTTCAACATTTACATTTTGGAAAATGTAGTAGGTCATTCAGGTATCTGTATTTAGTGCAATGAGAAAAATCACATACTATGCGTATACATACAGCGGAGACAGTGCAACGGTATGCGATACGTAATAAGTAGTATGGTAGTATACTATCATACTACTTATTTAATATAGCATACTGTTTCACATGCTTTAAAAAATAGAAGGAAGATTAGAATATATGTACAATATAGAGTAAACATATTCGACAAATAACAAAGTCTATTTTTTGCATTCTGTGCACAATTCAAATACTAGACTACAGTACTCAATGAGATTTGTATTATAAATCAGTTTGAAAGCCATTGATATTTATCTAAAGCTCATATCAGCATCAGACAGCACGTACTCAGTCCATTCACTGATAACCTGATGCATACTGCACACAAAAAATTATGTGAACTAATTCTTTACAGAATTATGCTTAAAAAGCTGATAAAATGTGTCATGTAAAGGCGTTAACTGGTTCAAGGTAATTAATGGCAAGCATAAACTGATTGACACAGCTAGTTTGTTGCCCCTTACCCCTGTATTCTGTGGGCTTATTGAAGTAGTACGCATGTGTGATGATGTGTGACATGAAAGCGTCCTTGCTGTGGATGTAAGCACATCCAGATAGAGCAAGCATTTCTCTGTAGGGGACAAGGAAATACATCACAAACTTCAACTCTTTCTTGACCCAAGAAATTATAAAAATGTGCTCTCATCTCATGCAGAAGTGGTACAAGCAAAATGCTGCATCCGTAACTGCATGAAAAGAAAAGTCTGTAAGTTTTCCGCTGACATTTTGGAATACTCCTCATGGGTTGTTATTACATCACAATTGACATAACATATGAAATACTCCTTGTCAGTTAGACAGGTATACACTACTGGGGAATAACCTGATTTGTTTTAATAAAGTCTTGTAAACGTGGTCTACATGCATTGCCAGTTTATTGGTTTGCATGTAAACCGTGACAACGGGTTAATTCAATAAGTTGATTTTTGGGAGTTATCAGCGTATCAGTGTGCATGTAAATGTGCACACTGGTAGTTTGAATCTGACTTGTTGGCTTTACACAACTTCAGTCAGTCCGCCTGGACTTTAAGTCATGTTTAAAGAGTGCAAGACTGATGCATTGATCATTTTTGAGAAAGAATTAATCACTATTTTCTGGAGCTTTCTGTAAAAGCTCATGGCTATGGCCTCAAAATGCGGTGAATTCATGCTGGTTAATTATTAAACTAAAGTCCCTAAATTGCATGTAAAAGCAAAAATTGTCATTGGTCACTTTATATTTCTTAAGTTGTCATGGGCAGAATAAGATGCAGTGAGCAGAAATTTTGGCAAATTGAGGTTTTTCCCTTGTCACCGTCTACTTTCATGGCAGCTGTGTTTGTTTACTGTCCGTGGAACCCAATATCTCTAATTACATGAGCTTCAGATTTTGCCACCTTCATTTTTTACGTCAGTTTCCATTAATCCACCCACCTGCTCTCTCTTCTTTTCCTCCATAACTGTATTATCCGTCCACACACTAAGCCTTCAGATAGATAAATCCTTACTCTCCGTTTTATTCACTTTTCTCTGTCCGAAAGTGCTCTCCACTTTTCTGCTTCCTTGTTCCCAGTAACACCAGTCCTTACACATCACCAATCTTCAATATCGCACACATCTCTTGCCAAACTTTAATTATTTTTTCCTCTAATCTTTTACTTTTCGCCTACTCTCTTCAGCTTCTGGAAGTGTGAAAGTTTCTCCTTAAATTCCGTGGCCTAAAGATTTCCTGAACCTCTGATTCTCTGCAGTGTGAAACTTTAAGAAAATAAATGTGGATTGATCAGAGTGGCTTGATGAATATTGCCCCTCATGATGCTTTCTTTAACCATATTATTTTAATTACTACTAGTTTAAAGGTCTCAACCTTTAAAGCAATAGAAATTCTTAAGATAATTTGTTTGAATGAAAAAAAAAAATTCATTGCCATGAGAATTACAACAGCCAAAATGTACAAAAAGCCCGAAACATACTATATGCTGACTCTTTTAACTACAAAAGCTCAACTTCACTCATCTTTGTGTTCTGTCATAACACAAGGACACATTGCATTCTCAGTGTTGCCACAAGAGGCACTCTAGCTGACATGTGTGTCTTCTTCTATGGTCAGTCTCCTCTCTTACTGTAGGGCCCTGTCCCAAATGGCCCCCTAAACACTCGGGATCTTCCTACGAATCTGCACTTTCGTGACGTAACGCTGCTTTGACTGTTGGGAAAATGTCTGCTGCGGAGCTCGCTTCAGTGCGGATTGACAAAGAACTTGACATTGGCAGAGGCAGCCTATGACGCCACCACAGGTGCGACTGTGAGTATAAAAGCAGTGTGACTCAGGACTATTGCTATTATAATTGAGAGCTGTCATCTGCATGTGAACAACAGCGGCCGTCCTGAGGAGAGCTCAAATGTGGGCTGCTCAAAAATGTGCCAATGAGAGCTATGGAAGGAGTGCGAGTGCAATCCAGTGAAAGTCGGTAAAGAGTCCAGCGCGTCTGTGTGAAGGAGAGCTGTGAGAGCGCGAATGACGGCACGCAATGTCTCCATCAATTCGCGCATGTAGTAATGTAACGTTTATATATTTAAAAGCGCTGAATCATGCTATAGAATCGTGATTAATCCGATTCTTAACATTTTACATCGATTATTGACCGAAATTAACGATTCACGATTCAAAAAACATGTTTCAAGATCGATGCATATGCACCGTCAGGATTTGTAATTGATAAAACGAGTGAATCGTTACACCCCTAGTAACCGGAGATGTTCCCTTTCGAAAGGGAACTCACGCTACATCCCCTAGAGGTCACTATGGGAAATGAATACCCATGCTGCCATGCTGAAGGGACGAATGCCTTATTGCTAAGCTAAGTCAAAGACTCAAAGAGTCTTCATCCCTAGGCGCACCAATGACAACTATAGGCTGGAGATTCTCAAGAACGGAGGCCTCAAGGAAGACTCTAAGAGAGGAAGCCCAGCTATGTTCATACTCAGTCCAGCTTCCAAAAAAGCTCACAGAGAGCCTAGTATACTCAAAACTTCCAAAAGCAGCCCTGGAGAGAGGAGGCCTCAACAAGAGGCCTGACAACACTCTGACCCAAGGGCAGTGCCGGGTTGAGTCCAGCAGTCCCATGAAGCTCCGCAGAGTGGAGGCCTAAATAATACATCCCAGATAGAGAGGGGGCCTAACTTGTATTGAGGTAAGCATCCAAGGAGGCTCAAAGAGAGCCTAACTACCTAGCACACTACCCTCCTGCCTTACCGAGCTCTAGGAGTGGAGGCCTCAGCATGACGACTCTCTTATCGAGAGGAGGCCTAGCAACGTTCCACACTCAGGACAATTCACGAGGAGGCTCAAAGAAAGCCTGCAACCCATAACTAATATCCAGCAGAGCTCTAGAGAGCCCAGGCCTCAATAAGAAAACTCCCACTAACGAGAGGAGAACTGATGATGCTCAAGTTAGACAAGGAGGCTCACAGAGAGCCTGATGACTTAGCTAATAATAGCTGAGTTCTAGAAGCAGAAGCCTCAGCATAAAAACTCTCCTATCGAGAGGAGGCCTAACAATGATCAACACTCAGGAAAACCTGCGAGGAGGTTCACAGAGAGCCTGCAACCCGCAACTGATATCCAGGCGGAGCTCTAGAGAGTGGAGGCCTCAAAAAAAGCTAACTCTCTAAATGACAGGAAGCCTGACGACGCTCATATTAGCCAAGGAGGCTCACAGAGACTGAAAACTTAGCTAATAATAGCCGAGCTCTAGGAGCGGAGGCCTCAGCAAAACAACTCTCCTATCGAGAGGAAGCCTTAACAACATTCCACACACAAGATATCCAACGAGGAGGCTCACAGAGAGCCTACAACTCATAATTGTTAACCTGGTGGAGCTCAGAGAGTGGAGGCATCAATAAAACAACTCTCTTAAATGAGAGGAGGCCTGACGACACTCATATTAGCCAAGGAGGCTCACAGAGAGCCTGACGACTTAGCTAATAATAGCTGAGCTCTAGGAGTGGAGGCCTCAGCATAACGAATCTCCTATCGAGAGGAGGCCTAACAACATTCCACACTCAGGATATCTTGCAAGGAGGCTCACAGAGAACCTACAACCCGCAACTGATAACCTGGTGGAGCCCTGAAGAGTGGAGACCTAAATATAACTCTCATTACCGAGAAGCTAGACGACACCCACAGTAGTCAAGGAGGCTCAGAAACGGCCTAACAACTTAGCAAAATGTAGCCGAGCTCTAGGAGTGGAGGCCTCAAGTGACAACTCTCTAAAGCCACGCACACACTTAACGATTGTAAGGCCGATTATGAATGTAAATTGATACTTATGACTGATCATGCTCAAACGCGTCCAGTCAGAGCCAGATGCATTCAGTCGGCGATTACAGTCTGTGTTCAAATTCCATGTATAAGTATTTAAATCTGCTTCAGTCGCAGGAAACAATCGCTGTATGTTGAGCACAGTCTTAGAATGTTTTAGCTAGTCGATAAATGTGTGCCCAGCTTAAATCGAGAGGAGACCTACAGTAACAACGCCCAAAAATTCAGGAAAACCTGCAAGGAGGTTCACAGAGAGCCTACAACTTGCACTAGATATCCAAACGGAGCTCCGGGGGAGCATAGACCCTAGAAAAATATCACCCTAGTGAGAGAAGGCCTAGCAACGCTAAAAAATAAAAACACTGCTATCAATACAGCATGATGCTGCTATTAGCAGATTCTATGCAGTAGTCAAGGAGGCTCAAAGAGAGCCTAATGACTTGACAACACTGCTATAAAAAGCAGGGCCTCACGGGCATAATGCGCTTAAAGGCTTAGAAGGCTCAGCATCACCAGTAGGTGGAGCTCTATAGACGGAGGCCTCGAATATTGGCCTAGCAACGTCCAAATCACAGAAAGCTTAGTAAAAAAATACCCTGTTAAAACAAAGCAGTCACCAAGGAGGCTCACAAAGCCTACTACTCAGTAAACTACTTGGCATCAGACAGCGCATTCACAGCTAGCCACTAATGCCAAACCATCAGTAAGGCAGATGTAAAAGTAAAAGTAAAAACAAACTGCCAAAAACAACATAGGTCCAGCTTCAGGGCCAGATGTAAATACGCGTGAAAGCCCCTCCTGGCATAGCCAGGTCATTCAGCAGACCAGCCTGGTAGGCTTGCAACACAGCTAAAGTGTGCATCGCCATGCCAGCCTGGCCTGCTGCCGCATATGCTCTGCCATTAAGATGCAAGAAGACGCTTAAATGTTTAGTAGGCAGAGATGGAGCCTTCAACGCGGATGCCACAGCACAGCAGGTCCTGAACCGCGAGACACAGATGGCTGGCACGATTCCCTCGAAAAAAGGACCAGACGAGAGTGAAATTCGTCAAGGAAGGTGCTCAAAATGCACACAAACAGCCCCCTCAAGGGCTGAGCGTGTGTGCTTCTCACTCATGCACATAATGCACATATCTTCTGTGTCATCTGGTGTCAGATGATGCTGACACAGAGGAACACACTGTCTGAAAGACTTGGCGCTAGTGCTCGCCATAATCGTAGAATTGTCTTGAATAAGCACACGTTCAAACAAACCTGTATCCTGAAGACAAGAAAGAGGATGACGTTATTTCCAGGTGCCCTTTTATACTCACGGTTGCACCTGTGGTGACGTCATAGGCTGCCACCTGCCAATGTCAAGTTCTTTGTCATGTTTCTCACACTTCAGACACCTGGCATGCCGGAGGCATTCCCCATAGCAACCCCTAGGGGATGCAGCGCAAGTTCCCTTTCGAAAGGGAACTGTATCACGCCCTGGAGTATTAAAGTCTGTTACCGCCACACTGCCAAAAATGACTTATTAAAATATATTGGTCATCGTAGGTTCATGTTAGTTATTGCAAATTGTAAACAAATAAGATCTTATTGTAAAGTGTTACAAATTTATCTTATTTCAAGAAGATATTTTAATTGGGAAATTAGATACAAAAATACAAGATTTTCTCAATGCACACAAAAGAACATTAAGTATGTACAAAATCGAAAATTGTATTGTGTTCAGATGTAAAAAACTATACTTTGACAGGACCAGAGAGGAACGTTTTCAGTGAATAACTTAACTTAAATCTGAATCTGTTCTTCAAATAAAGATATCATATGACTTAAGAAAACTCACAATATAGTTCAAAGGTCATACTGATTACCTCTATGGTGGTTTTATAGTGTTTATAGTGGAGATAATCGGTGTGGTAACTGTAAACTGTCATTGTGTAACAACCTTTGATGTTTGTTTGACAAGCTTTCAGCCTCTAGCCTCGTTCTTTAATTAGTATAGCCAGGCCACACTATCTCCAGTCTCTGCTGATCTCACCTGAACAGCTGGTGACTTTGATCAATGTCTCTCTGATGGCTTGACGGCAAAGACTTTGGGAGAGTTTCCGAGAGATTTTGATCGTCTGTTTTCTTCCTACAATACATTTCATTCATCATCTAGATCAGACAGAAACGCACCTTCAAAGGGCAGAGTTTCCCCCATACCCAATTCAGGCCTGGCGTGACATTCTCACAGTCTGTATCTGGTTCTTCTTTAGACATTGTTTTGCTAGTCGACTCACAGATAATCAAACATCCCCTTTAATACGACTGCCATTTGCAAAACAAATTTCCTGTTTTGAGACCCAACAAGATCTGACAAAATGAAAAAGCTGCGAACACTGATGCCTCTGGAAGATACCGGATGGGAGAGAGAGGAGAATTCGTCTCGGTGGGAAAACTAGCAACAAAAGCAGACAGAACGAGAGGGTGTAGAGGGGCTTGTTAGCTGCGGAGGAAACAGACAGCTGCTACTGTTACTGTGTGACATCCTGGCCCTCAGTGTGCTTCTACACGGTCGAGGGGATGTCGGTTCCCTCAGTTCAGCTTCATGGCTGATCGCTGATGCAGCGGGAAACGCAGCCAAACAACAGTGTGTGCGGTCCGGAACAGATGAGTCGAGCACAGTGGCTGCAAAACGCCACAAAAGATCCCTTTAATCACAGGTCAGAATGTTCTTCATGCATCTAAACATGATCTCTAGTCTAAAATAGAAATGGTCACAAAAACAGGTCTGTTTTTATCAATGCATTCCCTGAAGAATCAAACCAATGACCTTGACATTGCCTTGCCAACTCAGGAAAGTCCTTCAGAAGACCATCCATGGAACCCCAAATGCTGTTCTAAAGAACTTAGAATGAAACATTAAGAACGTTTTAATCTCTAAACAACAATATAAGATGATTACACAACAACAAATGTGGTACACTGCACATCAGGATTATTCTCATATACCCGTGGTCGGAGTGGCCAAGGCCACGGAGGCCTACTCGCCATGGCGTTCCGAGGCTCCAGACCCGCCATGGCACCTAGAGCTCCTGGATCCGCCCTGGAGACCTCCGTGCCAGTCTGCACCTCCACCCTCACCTACCAGTAGGTCTCTAGGGCGCGTCTACAGCGCGTGGATGCGCCTTCCGGGAGGGGGAGGTACTGTCACAGTTCCTGTCAGCTCTGGACTCCATCTCCCATAATCCTCCCTGGCCCTCACCTGCAATCACTCCACCACTCTGTAATCACCCGCACCTGCAAGCCATTTACTCTTCATCACAGCAGTACATAAACACACCACTCACCTCCCTCAGTTGTCCGTTCTCGTTTGTACAAGGACTTAGTTACTTACCTCTTATTTCTCCTAAGATACGGACTGTCTCCACTCCTGTGTGTTTCCCTCGTCCTCCTGTGGCTTCGTCTGTGTGTGTCTCATGATTTCCAGCATTCCTCCATCCAGCTCTACAACCTGCTTCATTCCACGATCTCCACTTCTACAAGACAAAGGACTGTTTCAGTATTCATATTATCATCCGCTAAAGACTCATTCTGCTATCCACTTACCTACACTACTGTTATTATCTGCTGTGTGTTTAATAAATTCCACCTACCTGCATTCCCGTTGTCTCCGACTCCTCTGTCTGTAACACTTGTTAGTTCATCAGAGAAATTAACTCTTTTTCTAAATATATGCACTATATTAGCCTATTCATTCATTATGTTTTACTTAGTTTGTTAGTGATGTCTTGATGATTTAATGTTTAAATAAATCATCAAAATGACTGTGTAAATGATTATGTAGGGACCCCTAAAATGTAGTTGAATATGATTCATGTTGAGAAATATAATGTATTGTGTTTTGTTTTTATTTCAAAATATGATTTAACTGTCTTTTTGTTCATGTCCAGTATGTTTAATGCAAGTGTTATGTTGCAGGCCAATGACTGTTGATCTTTAATGTTACATCATGACGTGAGTTACGTACGGAAGAAGGAAGGGAGGAGCATCACACATGGCAAGAGAAGGCTGCTAGAAAGTTCACTGCATGTGTTATAAGTGTGTCATTTTGGAGACTTTATATATTTCTTTGAAATATAATGCCCAAAGTGTAGAGTAACGGTGCTCGTTTTGTTTCTGTTCTTTATTTAAAGTGTATTTCATTATTTCACTTATTTTTTCGAGTCAATGCACTGAGTCAAGACGTGTGTGAGCATGACTAGGGCAACAGCGAGTGACATTTGAAGTTCGGAACAATAACTGTTGAGGAAGTTATTGAACATTCGTGGATTCATCGCATGTTGGACAGATCGTGTGGTTCGTCGTGGGACGTGGATCTACTGGATTCATCACGTGTTCGGGACACTTCGGTAAAGTTGGTTTTATATTCGCACATTCGGACTTCTGATAAATTAAGACTTTCCAATAAATGTGCAATAAATTAATGTTTGCGAATTTTAAGCAGCGACATGATATTGACAACTAACGATTGTCAACTTACAACATTTTTCACAGTTGATCAAAATAGGCAAGTATTGTTTTAATGGAATATTTACTTGTGAATGTCCACTGAATGTCCAATGTAGTGTGATTAACAAGGCTATTGTATACGGATGTCCGAATGTGCGAATATAAAACCAACTTTACCGAACTGTTCGGGACTGCTCGTGATGGGAAAGAGTGTTTTCGTGGCATACGTAATCTCAACATTGCTTCAATTTCATCGGATGGATGTAAGTGAATTCATTGTCAAGACTGTTGAATGTGGATTACATTAAATTCATCAGTTGTTAATGTGCACCAACGAGCTGGGCCCCAACGGTAACGAAACGAACAGTATTTCAACTGCGTCACTGACTTGTGTATATTTGACTACGTGACTCGTAATATTGAACTGAGAGAGCTTGTATGTTGTGTGAAACAGGTTTTTGAAGTGTACAATTGAGGTTAAGAGAAGTATTGTTTAATTTCCTTTACTGATTTAAGTGATTTTGGAGAAAACGGAGTGTTTAACTCTTAAAGGTTTTAAATTGGTTATCTTAAAAGCAGATTGAGTGTAGTGTTCTAAAGTACCAACGAAAAGGTTAGGAATCCTACTTTAGAAAGCATAAAAGAGGAAAAAAACATTCTGAGACTGAGAAGGTGATTTATATATTTTATTTTTGAGAAAATAAGTAATTTACATATCATTAGGTAAAAGTTTCTCTGTGTCCTTACAAAGGGTAATATTTATTTTCAGTTGTTTTTTTTAAAGAGGGGGGATTATTATCTTAATGTAAATAAATAAATCTCTGTTATTCCTTTTCTCCTTAAAAGTTGGATTGTGGTATTTTATACTATAAAAAAAAATTGTCTAATATTACTAAAGTGTTTTTTTTCTAAATGGTATAGGGAAAAAGTTAATTTATGAATATCATCATTTAAAGAGAAAAATACCGGCCAAATTCACTATTCAACTGCCGGGAATCCAGGATTTTCTTATTTGAAAAATATTCAAATTAACCCCTAGGGTTAAGAATAGGGTTACAATTATATTTCAACAACAAATTGGAGTAAAAACATAATTTTATAATCAGATTTAGAAGTTAATGCAAAAACCGCCTTATGTGCAGTTTACAAGTTTTCATACAATTTGTTATTTGAGCGTTGATTATTATATCTAAAAATAAATAGCAACTGAATTTAGGCTAATAGTTTGGGCTCTGAACCTTTAATAATATAGTAATGTGCAAGTAAGGCTCCCTACATAGTTTACAGCATTAGCAGAGATCATTTTTTTATCCTTAAACTTTTAATTATAATTGAATTCATTTAAAGACAGAGGCACAAATTTTTCAGTAAACTACTGTTTCATTTGAAAAAAAATAATAAAATGGTTTAGTTTTCTCCACCTGCTGTACTGAACTGTATCGAACCAAACTGTGACTTCTAAACTGAGGTACTTACAGAACCGTCAGTTTTGTGTACTGTTACACCCCTAGTAAACAACTTAGAGAGCTCTTACTTGTACCATCTAACTGCTGCAGATTCATTTCAGCATTGATAGCGTTGACATGCATAAATCCAAGTCTGAGGACGTGAATAGAACAGCTCCAGGTAGAACATCACAGGTTGCCGTCTCCAAATTACGGTTACAACATGGTGTGAACGCAGCATAAGCTCATTGTTTTGGTTTATGGCGCTAAGTGACTGTCTGTGTACAACTGTCTGCCTTGTTCACTGATGACGTGTGATGTCTGCGCAAGCAGGGTGCACTGAGGTATGGAAATACATACGCTAACAGACAGGTAGGACATTGTATCATAGTATTCAGACCAAAAGCAAAGATTGGACAAACATTTTTTTGGGGTCCTGAGACTTCCACAGATGATATATGTACATGTTTTAACATTTGGAGTTTCAAACATAACAAAAAGTGTTTATGTGGCATGCGGTACACATAAGCTGCGAATGCTCTGCATACCCAAGCCATTCGTGGACTAGCTAATTAATATTAACACTATAAATTACTATAAATTCCTTTGTTTGAGGTACACCATAAAGCTACATGATAAAATGTTGGTAATGCGTATGCAACTGTCCGTCATATATTTATTCGCGAAACCACAGTAATTTTCTTGAAATCTGCCCGTAACGGAGACTTCTGGGTAAGCTGATCTTCCAGCAGCTTTGGCGCCTACACTCTGTTGTTATGTATTGTCTTCATTGTCCCGCGTTCTCATTGGTTTGCTGGTCTATGCAGGATTTAGGGCGCAGGGTAAGCTGTGCGCGAATTGCTCGACCAAGAGGAAAATGTACTGCTGCTGCCAGATCTCGATCACCGAAAATCACATTGTAATGGATACAAAACTAACTAGACTAAATCAAATTAAAAAGTCATAACTGAAACTGTTTTTATAGTATTTTATTTTCTCCATTTAGTCTAGTTAGTATTTTTACGAAAACTTATAGCCTAAAATGTTAAAGACAGATTGTAAGCAGTACTGTAACTATCCGAGTTTGGAAGCGATGGTCTTCTTTTGTAATTCCACCAATTTAAATTATTTCAACATATTTTTTTTAAAAGAATACTTATATTTTTATTTATTTATATTGGGTTTAATTAATTATATATATTAATTATATATAATAATAATAGGCCTAATCATTATGTAATACTTACTTTTAATTCGTAATTAAAAAATATACTTCTGGCATACATTTAAGATGACACCTGTCTTAGTGTTTATTTGTTTAGATCTGAGACTTTTACTAAGCCGACGTGCCATAACGTTTAAAGGTGATGTAGTTTGTGCTGCATTAGTGCCACCTAGAGGAATCACAAAAATACAGCATATTTTGCAAACGTGCGTTGCGTCCGACCAAACACAATCACAGCTCTTAAGGTGATTATGAAGGCAGGTATAGGCTACTTTCAATAAAAGGTCCAACATATTATAAATACTTTTTACTGTGTTACTATATGTGTCAAGAGAGTGAGCAACTGAGCATTTAACACTCTGTGTAGAGTGAGCGTGACCATTTAGCTTATAATAAACAAATCCAACGTACATCTGCACCGGGCACAGTTTTGACATGACAGCATACCCGGTTAAAAAAGTCACCGCTCACCACTGTTTGCTGAAATCTCACTGCAGCAATTCAAAATGGTACTCAGTAGTTTATATGGACCCCACGTGCTTGTATGCATGCCTGACAACGTCGGGGCATGCTCCTAATGAGAAGACGGATGGTGTCCTGGGGTATTTCCTCCCAGATCTGGACCAGGGCATCACTGAGCTCCTGGACAGTCTTAGGTGCAACCTGGCGTCGTTGGATGGACCGAAACATAATGTCCCAGAGGTGTTATATTTGGATTTAGGTCAGGTGAGCGTGGGGGCCTTTCAATGGTATCAATTCCTTTATCCTCCAGGAACTGCCTGCACACTCTCGCCACATGAGGCCGGCCATTGTCGTGCACCAGGAGGAACCCAGGACCCACTGCACCAGCATAGTGTCTGACAATGGGTTCAAGAATTTCATCCCGATACCTAATGGCAGTCAGGGTGCCATTGTCTAGCCTGTACAGGTCTGTGCGTCCCTCCATGGATATGCCTCCCCAGACCATCACTGACCCACCACTAAACCGGTCATGCTGAACGATGTTACAGGCAGCATAATGTTCTCCACGGCTTCTCCAGACCCTTTCACGTCTGTCACATGCTCAGGGTGAACCTGCTATCATCTGTGAAAAGCACAGGGCGCCAGTGGCGGACCTGCCAATTCTGGTGTTCAATGGCAAATGCCAGTCGAGCTCCACGGTACCGGGCAGTGAGCACAGGGCCCACTAGAGGATGTCGGGCCCTCAGGCCACCCTAATGAAGTCTGTTTCTGATTGTTTGGTCAGAGACATTCACACCAGTGGCCTGCTGGAGGTAATTTTGTAGGGCTCTGGCAGTGCTCATCCTGTTCCTCCTTGCACAAAGGAGCAGATACGGCCCTGTCCAGCTCTCTTAGAGTAACTGCCTGTCTCCTGGAATCTCCTCCATGCTCTTGAGACTGTGCTGAGAGACACAGCAAACCTTATGGCAATGGCACATATTGATATGCCATCCTGGAGGATTTGGACTGCCTGTGCAACCTCTGTAGGGTCCAGATATCGCCTCATGCTACCAGTAGTGACACTGACCCTAGCCAAATGCAAAACTAGTAGGGAAGAAATGTCAGTGGCCTCCACCTGTAAAACCATTCCTATTTGGGAATCATCTCATTTTTGCCCATCTAGTGCACCTGTTGTTAATTTCATTAACACCAAAGCAGCTGAAACTGATTAACAACCCCCTCTGCTACTTAACTGACCAGATCAATATCCCAGGAGTTTAACTGACGTGATGCTATTATCTGGTCAAAAAATTTTCATTTAATTTTTTTGAGCAGTTTATTTATATATTTACAGTGGGTACGGAAAGTATTCAAACCCCCTTAAATTTTTCACTCTTTGTTATATTGCAGCCATTTGCTAAAATCATTTAAGTTCATTTTTTTTCCTCATTAATGTACACACAGCACCCCATATTGACAGGGAAACACTGAATTGTTGACATTTTTGCAGATTTATTAAAAAAGAAAAACTGAAATATCACATGGTCCTAAGTATTCAGACCCTTTGCTGTGACACTCATATATTTAACTCAGGTGCTGTCCATTTCTTCTGATCATCCTTGAGAAGGTTCTACACCTTCATTTGAGTCCAGCTGTGTTTGATTATACTGATTGGACTTGTTAAGGAAAGCCACACACCTGTCTATATAAGACCTTACAGCTCACAGTGCATGTCAGAGCAAATGAGAATCATGAGGTCAAATGAACTGCCTGAAGAGCTCAGAGACAGAATTGTGGCAAGGCACAGATCTGGCCAAGGTTACAAAAAAATTTCTGCTGCACTTAAGGTTCCTAAGAGCACAGTGGCCTCCATAATCCTTAAATGGAAGAAGTTTGTGACAACCAGAACCCTTCCTAGAGCTGGTCGTCCGGCCAAACTGAGCTATCGGGGGAGAAGAGCCTTGGTGAGAGAGGTAAAGAAGAACCCAAAGATCACTGTGGCTGAGCTCCAGAGATCCAGTCGGGAGATGGAAGAAAGTTGTAGAAAGTCAACCATCACTGCAGCCCTCCACCAGTCGGGGCTTTATGGCAGAGTTACCCGACGGAAGCCTCTCCTCAGTGCAAGACACAGGAAAGCCCGCATGGAGTTTGCCAAGATGGTGAGAAATAAGATTCTCTGGTCTGATGAGACCAAGATAGAACTTTTTGGCCTTAATTCTAAGCGGTATGTGTGGAGAAAACCAGGCACTGCTCATCACCTGTCCAATACAGTCCCAACAGTGAAGCATGGTGGTGGCAGCATCATGCTGTGGGGGTGTTTTTCAGCTGCAGGGACAGGACGACTGGTTGCAATCGAGGGAAAGATGAATGCGGCCAAGTACAGGGATATCCTGGACGAAAACCTTCTCCAGAGTGCTCAGGACCTCAGACTGGGCCGAAGGTTTACCTTCCAACAAGACAATGACCCTAAGCACACAGCTAAAATAACGAAGGAGTGGCTTCACAACAACTCCGTGACTGTTCTTGAATGGCCCAGCCAGAGCCCTGACTTAAACCCAATTGAGCATCTCTGGAGAGACCTAAAAGTGGCTGTCCACCAACGTTTACCATCCAACCTGACAGAACTGGAAAGGATCCGCAAGGAGGAATGGCAGAGGATCCCCAAATCCAGGTGTGAAAATCTTGTTGCATCTTTCCCAAAAAGACTCATGGCTGTATTAGATCAAAAGGGTGCTTCTACTAAATACTGAGCAAAGGGTCTGAATACTTAGGACCATGTGATATTTCAGTTTTTCTTTTTTAATAAATCTACAAAAATGTCAACAATTCTGTGTTTTTCTGTCAATATGGGGTGCTGTGTGTACATTAATGAGGAAAAAAAAGGAACTTAAATGATTTTAGCAAATGGCTGCAATATAACAAAGAGTGAAAAATTTAAGGGGGTCTGAATACTTTACGTACCCACTGTATACATATATATATATATATATATGTATATATATATATATTAATTTCAATACTAGTTATTTCTTTATTCTGTATTTTTGTTGTGTGTGCATATATAAATTGCACACTTCTAAAATGCAAGTAATTTAGCATATTTAAATGTAAAAAAAAAAATAACAGTAAAACAATCATCAGATGAACGAAATGCATCTTATATCTTTAAATACAGTACTTGACTACATACATAATTTTTGACAGTGATCAGACTTGATAGCAGCTGGTTTTGATTGTACAAGTTAATTGCTACAACATTTCATTGGCAAGAGATTCTTAGAAAAAGACTTTCAGCAACAAATGATAGACCATCCATGGTTTTATAATTGGCTGTATGATGACTGATCTTGAGTTTGTCCTGATCCACTGATAATGAAGGAGAGCCACAGACCCAAATCTCAAACAATCTTGTGAAAACAAGTGCAAATGAAAAAATTTGTTGCTGCCTAATGTTTGTAAACAGTCATTTCATCTGCAGCGGCTCAAAATGGTGATAGACTTCTAAATATGACTATATCAGTATGTCAGCATATTAATCTGTGCTTTTCCTCAATAACAGCTCGTAGCTCCATCTATTGTCCTGCTCTCATGAAACTTGGCCTTTTCCTGAAGTCTAAAGGGAGACATAGAGTGATGGCATTTTAACATTTTTGGAATACGTAATGTGACACGGATCCTTCAGATTGACCCAAACGACCCGGAGCCAAGAGACGTCGTTTGTGACTGGTGGCACTTTATGAATAATTCTGAAGCTAATAAACAGATCTGTTGACAAGAGTGAGTTACTTACTGCACTTAAAATTCAAGGGGCCGATACGGACAAGTAAAATGGCACTTGGAGAGTAGCAGTCGGAATACATCAATACAAATGATCCTCAGAGGAACAGGAGGGAAAGCCATCACCATCTGCAGCTATGGAGGATGTGGATCCAGTGAAGACATGAGTCCAGAGACAAAATGCTGGAAGCACTTGCTGAATCATATCTCGGAGGCAAGCAGTTAACAGGCAATTAATGGCTATAATGCAGTAATTCAACTCCGTCTAATCACTTAAGCTATGTGACGCACCTACAAATCATAATGTACAATAGCTGTCAAACATTTAGACACCCTGGAGTGTTTTTAATGATTTTAAAAACATGCTTATTTAAAGGCTTCTGCTTAAATGCTTGACATTAGTTTTGTCAACAAATATAAATTAAAATTCAAATGTAAAATTTCTTTGCAGAACTAGCATGTATAATAATACTATATGTACCAGTCAAAAGTTTATAAATATTACAAATTGTAATGCTTTTGAAAGAACTCACCAAGGCTGTGTTTATTTAATAAAATAAAAAATACAGTAATATTCAGAATATTACTACAAGCTAAATTAATTGTTTTCTATTTTAATACATTTAAAAATGTATTCCTGTGATTAAAGCTGAGTTTTCAGCATCATTACGTCTTCAGTGTCACATGATCCTTCAGAAATCATTCTAATATGCTAATTTGCTGCTCAAAAAACAATTTATTTTCTTTATTATGTTGAAAACAGTGGAAACATTGATACGATTCAAACATTTGTGGTAATATTAAAAAAAAAAGGGAAAGAAATCAATACTTTTATTCATCAAGGATGCATTAAATTCATCAAAAGTGACAATGAAGACATTTATAATGTTACAAAAGATTTCTATTTAATAAATGCCTTAATAAATTTAATAAATGCAAATAAATGTTCACTGAACATTCTATTCATCAAAGAATCCTGAAAAAAGTATCACCATTTCCACAAAACAATGTTAAGCAGCACAGTTGTTTTCAAAATTGATAATAATAAGAAATGTTTCTTGAGCAGCAAATCAGCATATTAGAATGAGACCAGACTGTTTCTGGAGGATCATGTGACACTGCAGACTGGAATAATGATGCTGAAAATTTAGCTTTGATCACAGGACTAATTAAATTTTAAATATATTAAAAAAGAAAAGTTATTTTCATTTGTAATATTTCACAATATTACTGTTTCTACTGTATTTTTGATTAAATAAACACAGCATTGGTGAGCAGAAGAGACTTCTTTCAAACACATTGAAAATTGTAATGTTTCCAAACTTTTGACAGGTACTGTATATATAAGTTTTGAACACTACATTATTCCCATATTTCCAATTGCATTATTTTTAATAGTTTTGATGACTTTACTATTATTCTACAGTGTAGAAAATAGGGTGTTTGTTAATGAGTAATAAGTCATTTACAAATGCATTATAAATCATTAATAATGCAGTTATAACTGCATGAATAAAAAGGGCGACTTTAATGCAATACCTGCCAAATAGTGAGCCGTTTTTAACTCCCATGTTATAAATGCTTAATAAATGTATCAACACTTATTTAACTCAAAACCAGATTCCTGGTTTACTTCATGATGCAGCAAAAATTGACTATCATAATTAGACTGAAGGGTGTTGTATTTGTGGTTTTCTTATTAATATCTCATGACTGCCACTTTTCTTACTATGTTACTTACCAGAAGCTTGTCTTACCCATGATACTTTCCAAAAAGGTCATGATGCCTATCCACAGCAGTGTATAAAAACTAATTTCTTGTTTTTAAGATGAAATTCCAACTTTATTTTGAAAATAAAACATAAGATAATAACCATAACTTGATGAGATATTAATAATGAATTTAATTCCAGTATTAGTTATCTGTGGACACTTGTGAACCATTTATTAATGAGTTATAAACATTAATAACCTGTGAAAGTGAACCTTAATGTAAAGTGGAAACCTGTGAACCATTTATTAATGAGTTATAAAGTCAAGTCAAGTCAAGTCAAGTCACCTTTATTTATATAGCGCTTTTTACAATGCAGATTGTGTCAAAGCAGCTTTACATTGATAACTGGTACATCATTTTGGCTGCACAGCAGCTCTTAAAGAATAGTGTCAATGCAGGCAGATCAGAAGCACTGTTGATTAAATGTCAAGAATACTGTTGAATATCAAATGTCAAGTCAAATGTCAAGTGTCCCCAACTAAGCAAGCCAAAGGCGACAGAAGCAAGGAACCCAAACTCCATCAGGTGACATCAGGTGGCAAACAGGTGGCAAATGAGTGGCAAATAGGTGTTAAAATGGAGAAAAAAACCTTGGGGGAAACCAGGCTTAGTCAGGGGGCCAGTTCTCCTCTGGCGAACAGTGCTTTGTTACGAATCAGGTTGCTATGATAAGTCTGATAGGATCGCAACAATCAAAGTGTTTATTTCAGTTCCATCCAGTAGAGGATCATATTCATCACGCCGTTATGGACGGTTTGTTGAGGAACTGTGCTACTGGCTGTCGTGTCGATGAGGCCTTCACAATGGATGATCTAGTTGACTCGATCTCTGCTGATACTTCAGGGCTGCGTTGTGGTTGTGTCATGGCTCCGGTCCTTGGTCTCAGCTGGATACGGCCCGGATCCGGTTGACTATGGTAAACCTCGCGATAAACAGAAAGACCAATATTAGCGTAGATGCCATTCTTTTTCTGATGTAACGAGTACATCTGGTGTTATAGAAAGTGTTCCCGGTTCCGGCTGACCTATTTTATGCAGCCTAATAATCCTTTAACGGATTTGAAAATATAAATTGATAATGTGTTATGTGTATGCCAGGTTAAAGAGATACGTTTTTAGTCTATATTTAAACTGGCAGAGTGTGTCTGCATCCCGAACAATGCTAGGAAGATTGTTCCAGAGCTTAGGTGCCAAATAGGAGAAGGATCTACCGCCTGCGGTTGATTTTGATATTCTAGGTATTATCAGCTGGCCTGAATTCTGAGATCGCAATGGACTATAATGCATTAAGAGCTCGCTTAGGTACTGGGGAGCTAAACCATTTAGTGCTTTGTAAGTAATTAGCAAGATTTTAAAATCTATACGATGTTTAACAGGAAGCCAATGCAGTGATGACAGAACTGGGCTAATCTGGTCATACTTCCTAGTTCTAGTAAGAACTCTATCTGCTGCATTTTGTACGAGCTGTAGTTTATTTATCAAGCGGGAGTAACAACCACCCAGTTGAGCGTTACATTAATCTAGCCTTGAGGTCATGAACGCATGAACTAACTGTTCTGCATTTTTCATTGAGAGCATATGTGGTAGTTTAGATATATTTTTAAGATGGAAGAATGCGGTTTTACAGATGCTAGTAACATGGCCTTCAAATGAAAGATTGGTATCAAAGAGCACACCCGGGTTCCTAACTGACGACGAAGACTTAACAGAGCAGCCATCAAGTGTTAGACAGTATTCTAGGTTGTTGCATGAAGAAGTTTTCGGTCCAAAAATTAGAATCTCTGTTTTTTCTGAATTTAGTAGTAGGAAATTACTGGTCATCCAGTTTTTTATATCAGCTATACATTCTGTTAATTTAGCGAATTGGTAAGTTTCGTCAGGGTGCGAAGAGATATAGAGCTGAGTATCATCAGCGTAACAATGAAAACTAACGCCATGCTTCCTACTGATATCTCCCAAGGGTAGCATGTACAGAGTGAAAAGCAACGGTCCTAGTACTGAGCCTTGCGGTACTCCATATTTAACTTGTGATTGATATGACATCTCATCGTTTACTACTACAAACTGATAACGGTCAGATAAGTATGATTTGAACCATGCCAATGCAATTCCACTAATGCCAACATAGTTTTCGAGTCTATTTAGAAGAATATTGTGATCAATAGTGTCAAATGCAGCACTAAGATCCAGTAACACTAATAGAGAGATACAACCACGATCTGATGATAAGAGCAAATCATTAGTAACTCTAATGAGAGCAGTCTCAGTACTATGGTACGGTCTAAATCCTGACTGGAAATCCTCACAGATACTATTTCTTTCTAAAAAGGAACATAGTTGTGATGAAACTGCCTTTTCTAGTATTTTTGACAGAAAAGTGAGATTTGAAATCGGCCTGTAATTGACTAATTCTCTAGGATCAAGTTGTGGTTTTTTAATAAGAGGTTTAATAACAGCCAGCTTAAAAGTTTTTGGTACGTATCCTAGTGATAAAGATGAATTAACAATATTAAGAAGAGGATCTATGACCTCTGGAAGCATCTCTTTCAATAGCTTAGTCGGTATAGGGTCTAACATACATGTGGATGATTTTGATGATTTAACAAGTTTAGACAATTCTTCCTCTCCTAAAGCAGTAAATTAATTGAATTTTTCTTCAGGGACACTACAATGCACTGTCTGACACAATACTGTAGTAGACGGTTGCTTGGTTATAATTTTTTCTCTAATATTATCAATCTTGCAAGTAAAGAAGTTCATAAAGTCATTACTGCTGTGCTCTTTGGAAACATCAGAAGTTGAAGCTTTATTTCTTGTTAATTTAGCCACTGTATCAAATAAATACCTAGGGTTGTGTTTATTTTCTTCTAAAAGTTTTGACAAATAGGCAGATCTAGCCGTTTTTAAGGCCTTTCTGTACTCAATCATTCTCTCTCTCCACGAAATGCGAAATACTTCTAGTTTTGTTTTCTTCCAGCTGCGCTCCATTTTTCTAGCTGCTGTTTTTAGGGCCCGAGTTTACTCATTGTACCATGGCGTTGGATTAATTTCCTTAATCTTTTTTTAATGCAAAGGAGCAACTGAGTCTAATGTGCTGGAAAAGACAGAGGCAATAGTTTCTGTTGCAACATCGAGGTCTTCTAAGCTGTCTGGTATGCTAAGGTGATGAAACTGATCAGGAAGATTATTTGTAAAGCGATCTTTAGTGGTAGAAGTAATGGTTCTACCATATTTATGGCAGGGAGGTTTAGCCGCTTTAACTAAATGTAGTATACACGAGACTAGATAATGATCTGAGATGTCGTCACTCTGCTGCAGAATTTCAATGGCATCAATATCGATTCCATGTGACAATATTAGATCTAAAGTATGATTACGACAATGAGTTTAGAAATGTCTGTAAATGCCAATCCCAATGAGTCTTTTTTATTATCTACATGGATATTAAAATCACCAACAACAAGGACTTTATCTGCAGCTAGTACTAATTCTGATAGAAAATCGGCAATTTCTTTGATAAAGTCTGTATGGTGTCCTGGTGGCCTGTATACAGCAGCCAGCACAAATGTCAACACATTACATAATGTTACGTAAAGCACCATCACTTCGAAGGAATTATATTTGAAAGACTTCTGGCTGATACTGTAAACACTAATAACCTGTGAAAGTGAACCTTTAATGTAAAGTGGAAACCTGTGAACCATTTATTCATGAGTTATAAACATTAATAACCTGTGAATGTGAACCTTAATGTAAAGTGAACACTTGTGAACCATTTGTTTGAGTTATAAACATTAATAACCTGTGAAAGTGAATCTTAATGTAAAGTGAACACATGTGAATCATGTATTTATTAATTATTAATGTACACACAGAAGAAAGTATTTTTTTCTGATGAAATATTTTATTTTTGATGCATGTATCAGTAAACACATCTTTAAACTTGAAACAAAAAAAGTTTTAACCTTTCTTTTACAGTACAAAATTACAGAGCATGACTTCTCATGAAAAGTGGCTTATGCAAGTAAACTCACATAAAAAAATTCAGAGAAACAATCAAGTATTCCAAAAAAGATAATAAGCATCACACCATAGGCGGATTGGCCATCGGGTAATTCTGGCAAATGCCAGAGGGGCCGGACCATTTTTTTTTTAATGTGTGCCGGTCAGTTTTATTTTTAATATATATAAATAAATAGTTTTTACAGGCCGACAGCGCATAGGACGGTTTTTATTGCTTGCACGATTTCACTATGGTTATAATAATATTATTAATAATAAATGTTAAGCATTTGGCCCAGTCGGCAACAGCCGGCTCGGTCTCGAGATGGGCCAACCGACCAGCCCCCATTAGTTACTGTTGCTATGTGTGACATGCCATGCCGCTGTCACGCCACACATGTTCTCTCAGAGTGAAAAATACATTGGAGCAAAGAGGACACTGACAATGCGTCGACAGAAGAGAAATTTAAACGATAAATACCATTTTGTAGCTCTTTAATGTATCTTGACAGATTTCTGTAGCACCTCAGTTCAAGCGAGGGACACTACACACCATTTTTCAAGTTCAAGTCCACGATGTTAATCTAATTGCTTTGTCGGACATAAATGTGGATACGGCGTTATGATTGGTTAGATTGCCTGTCAATCAAACTCCCTGCGAAGGATGTTCAGTCAAAATCAAGCAAGTGATCAGAGAGAGAGCGCAACACGAGCAAATTGTCAGTAAAAGTTAGATGATGGACCTTAAAAAAGGAAGGCGATGCAGAAAAGGTTTGAGAAAGCAAAAAAGGGCTCTTTAGTCCGATGATGCCAAATGCCTAAAATTAACCGAACTCTTTTGAAAAGGTTTAAATTCGGCTGCTGCTGCAGCAGAGGACAGTAGTGCCGTAAAGGTAAGAAAAAAATGAAAATACAGCTAGTTTTTGTATTAAACAGTTGTAAGCTTAGCGTACAACCCCCGTATATTTTTAAAATGCCATTGCTTCATGATAATTGGTTACAAGTGTTAGCTAGCCTGTTCCTGACATGACTGAAAAATATCAGCAGATAAGGTGGCATTTAGGGTAAACAGACTGCTGTAGGCTACTTGCAATATAGTCTAACACGTCAAAAACGTTTAGCAACCCAAGTGAAAAAAGTACACTTCCATAATGTACTTAAAGTGCTCTATTTTCATGCGCTAATTTTGTACTCAATATACAAAAAATTCTTCTTTAGTAGGCCTACTTCTTAAGAAAATCTTAACTGTGCTATTTTAAGACAGCATGAATATGAACTAAAATGTGCTTTTAACATACAATCTCTGTATTTGTAGTATACATATGGGTTCAAGTGTACTACAAGTGGTAACTAAATACATTTTCATGGTGTCTCAAAATAGCACAGTTGAGTACACTTAGATGTTATTAAGATTATCTTAAGAAGTACTAAAGATTTTTTTTGTATATTAGGTACAAAACTAGTGTGTGAAAATAGAACACTACATTATGGAAGTGTACTTTTTTCACCTGGGAGTAGGTGGGGCTGTGTGGGCTGGTGTGGCTACAGTGCCAGGGCTGAATTTTTGTCCCAGTCCGCCCCTGCATCACACCTATAAGCCAAACATATTTGATACAAGCTGAATAAAGGCACTTAAATATGTATTATTTTATGTAACTGTTATGTAAATGATTCATGATATCAAAAATAATTATTGAATGCATTTTAATATGCTAGTGTTCTGTAACGGTGCATTCGGTCATTGATTTAATGATTTACACAACAAGATAAAGGCCACCGTAACTTGAGTATTTGGCTTTGGCCATCCGCACTTGCAGTAACTGCGCGGGAGCGGTTATTTGTTTAAGATAACTACAAACTAACACAGCGATTAATGACATAATATAAACACTAGTTTGCGACTTCACCTCAGTTTGCTTACCCATCAAATCAATAAACAAAATGTTTCACTTCAAAGCATGTTGGAACAGTACTGTTAGTACTGTGTGACTACTTCTCGTGAAAAGTGGCAAGGCTCACTAGCGCCAACTCCTGTCATACCCCAGAACACACAGAGTGATGTGAACCTGAAAGAGTATAATAAATATAGCCTACTACTACTTCTACTTATAATAATAATAATAATAAAAAGAATACATTGCAAGTTATACATTATTGTCACAGTTGGTTGTGAAGAGCAGTGAGGAAGCAGGATTTAGATGCAGCAGTACTGTTTTGTATTATGAAGATAACTGAACTCAAAATGTAGGAGAACAAACTATAGTAAGCTATAGTTATAAAAAACTAGGCGTGACAATAATATATTAGCCTATACTATATATACTCTTTCCGGTCACATCACTCTTTCAGGGTTACATCACTAAGCATGCGTATTCTGGTGTGTGACAGGAGTTGGCGCTAGTGAGCATCCAATAAAGCCTTGCCAATTTCATGGGAAGAAGTCACGCAGTTACCAGTACTGTTCCGACATGCTCTGAAGTGAAATTTTGTGTTTAACATTACTGATTTGATGGGTAAGCTAACTGAGGTGACATTGCAGACTTGTGACATTTTTTCAAGTGTTTATATTATATGTGTAATCGCTGTGTTAGTTTGTAGTTATCTTAAACAAATAACCGCTCCGGTGCTCCCGCTTTTGTCACGCGCAGGTACTGTGTGGATGGCCAAATACTAAAGTTACAGTATCCTTTATCATGATATCAAGAAATTAGGAAAAATTATGTATTGCTTATTAATATTTCAACAATAAAATGTCACCAGGAAAAAAAATACTATCTTCTGTGTTTGCGTTAATAAATAGGCTACATGATTCACGTGTGTTTACTTTACATTAAGGTTCACTTTCACAGGTTATTAATGTTTATAACTCATGAATAAATGGTTCACAAGTTTCCACTTTAAATTAAGGTTCACTTTCACAGGTTATTAATGTTTATAACTCATTAATAAATGGTTCACATGTGTTCACTTTACATTAAGGTTCACTTTCACAGGTTATTAATGTTTATAACTCATGAATAAATGGTTCACAAGTTTTCACTTTAAATTAAGGTTCACTTTCACAGGTTATTCATGTTTATAACTCATTAATAAATGGTTCACATGTGTTCACTTTAGATTAAGGTTCCCTTTCACAGGTTATTAATGTTTATAACTCATTAATAAATGGTTCACAAGTTTCCACTTTACATTAAAGCAGAACTAAGTAACTTTTTTACCTTCATAAATAGTTTTCTAAGTCCTTACGATGGTTAATTGACTTGTAGTGGTGTGTTTGAGGCATGCACTAACCCCCTCTGGCACATCTACGCCAGAAAACAGCACTTGCAAGTTGAGCTGCACCGACCCGACACAATCTCGCCTCGTGTTCACGTTCACGCGAGAGTGACAAAATGCTTTACGGTAATTCAAAAACAATGTATATATTATGACTTTATAAGACAATTTCGAAAATTACCCACCTCCATCTATATTTCTTGTATTGTATTTGCAAAACTAGTGCGCTTGTGAGCGTTGTAGTCGTTGTAGTCCAGAACTGTGCTTGGAGTATTTACGACAGTGTGATTCACTGAAGGAACCTGTAGGGGGAGCTTCGCAAATCTTACTGAGTTCCGCTTTAAGGTTCACTTTCACAGGTTATTAATGTTTATAACTCATTAATAAATGGTTCACTTGTTTCCACTTTATGTTAAGGTTCACTTTCACAGGTTATTATTGTATATAACTCATGAATAAATGGTTCACAAGTTTTCACTTTACATTAAGGTTCACTTTCACAGGTTATTAATGTTTATAACCCCTGAATAAATGGTTCACAAGTTTCCACTTTACATTAAGGTTCCCTTTCACAGGTTATTAATGTTTATAACTCATTAATAAATGGTTCACATGTGTTCAATTTACATTAAGGTTCACTTTCACAGGTTATTAATGTTTATAGCTCATTAATAAAAGCTGATGACGTTTTATGTAGTGCGCCCAAGCTTCGTTTATAGTCTGAGGGAGATGCACGCTGTATTCAAGCTATTCTACATTGTTTGTATTTTGGTATTTGGTATTTTGGTATATTTTTTAAAATGGTGTGTAGGTGTGCATGTCGCGGATGTCCTAATCGCGTCACTGTCCGGAGCAGAAGGGGGCGGTAATGCACCAATAAGCTGGATGCCAACCGCCGTAAAACAGGAAAGAAGAAGAAGAAGCAGCATCACTGTGGATTGAAAGCGGATATACACAAACCCAGAAGAGAAGACAATGCTGAATAAAGTCGTAGTTTTTGTTATTTTTGGACCAAAATGTATTTTAGATGCTTCAAAAACTTTTAACTAGCCCACTGATGTCACATGGACTACTTTGATGACGTTTTTATTACCTTTCTGGACATGGACAGTGCACCGTACATACATTTTCAATGGAGGGACAGAAAGCTCTCGGACTAAATCTAAAATATCTTAAACTGTGTTCCGAAGATGAACGGAGGTCTTACGGGTTTGGAACGACATGAGGGTGAGTCATTAATGACATAATTTTCATTTTTGGGTGAACTAACCCTTTAAGGTTCACTTTCACAGGTTATTAATGTTTAAAACTCATGAATAAATGGTTCACAGGTTTCCACTTTACATTAAGGTGCACTTTCACAGGTTATTAATGTTTAAAACTCATTAATAAATGGTTCACATGTGTTCACTTTACATTAAGGTTCACTTTTAGGCAATGAATCGGTCCTCCAATTTGATCAAAGGAAGAATTTACATTTTGTTAAGATGGCTCTAATAGCAGCAAAGAAATGTATAGCTATACATTGGAAATCAGAAGAACCACCCAGTCATGCTGTGTGGTTTAGAGAACTTTTGTCCTATGTGCCTGTGGAAAAAATAATGTATAATTTGAAAAAAATAATCATCGATGTTCGAAAAGATTTGGGGCAAATTTATTGAATATTTGAATAATTTGGATGTTACATTGATTGAAAATGCTGATGTGATAATGTAACCCTTCTTTACTTTAACGTGTTCTGTCTCTTGAGGGGTGGGACAGGGGTGAGAGGGTGTTTAGAAAAAATAGTTTACTTGTATACTGAACTGATTCTGTAAATTGTTCATGTGAAAATAATAAATATATTGATTAAAAAAAGGTTCAATTTCATCTTGATAAACAAGCTGTGGATAGGCATCATGACCTTTTTGGAGAGTATTCTGGTAAGCAACATAGTAAGAAAAGTGGCAGTCATGAGATATTAATAAGAAAACCACAAATACAACACCCTTCAGTCTAATTATGATAGTCAATTTTTGCTGCATCATGAAATAAACCAGGAATCTGGTTTTGAAGTAAATAAGCATTTATAACATGTGAGTTAAAAACGGCTCACTATTTGGCAGGTATTGCATTAAAGTCTCCCTTTTTATTCATGCAGTTATAACTGCATTATTAATCGACTTTTTACTCATTAACAAACACCTTTATAAACCCTTTACAAAGGGAACCTTAATGTAAAGTGTTACCGAAAATAGTCATAAATCTTATTCACCATGCTGTGCGTGTGCTGCTAAACACATTAGCATGGATGGTGGTGTGCCCACAAGGCTTCTTTAATTTAATTATAATTATTTATTATTAATTACAATTCTGTCACCATTTACTCACTTTCATGCCGTTCCAACACGTTTGACTTCCTTGCTGCTGAGAAACACAAGGTTGCTTGTTTCCATACTATGAAAGCTCAGAAAATGATCATAAAATGTAAAAGAGTTAATAAATAGCTTCGGATGCTGCTTTAAGTTTTGGAACAGACGTATTTGTTGTTCCATCAGACTCACTGTGTTTGTTTAACTAAGGAATAAACAATGCAATTCAGTAAGGTAAACTTTTTTTTTCAATAAGATAAACTTGCACACTGGGCCAGAAACCATTGTAGAGTTGTATAGAATGAATGAAAGAAGTCATATGACCTCATCTGCTGGTTTTTGCTGTAAGTGTTCAGAGGCCTGTTGCATGAAGCTAGCTGAACAAACACTCAGAGTAGGTTTAGAGTTGACAAAACTATACAATTCCAACTTGGATTAGATCAGGTTCAGCAGGCTCACAGCACTCGGTATAAACGTTCTCTGTCAACTCAGGTTTGATCCAACGTTTGTGATTAACACTGGATCAAACCCTACTCATATTAATTTAAATGCAATGTTTTTATTAATTGTCGATTCATATAATAATTATATGAATATATTATAGGAATAATCCATAATTAATAATTCACATAATGTAAATATAATAAATTATTAGCAGCAAAAGATTTGTCTCTAAAATTATTTCACTGTAAACTGCTTTAATTTGGAGCAAGAGATACAGGGGGAGTGGCTTTATTACATCACATGTATGTCACTTTGCTCACAGCTGATTGGTCCAGTTTTGGTTTGCGATCTCCGGAGCAGGTTATCAGTGTAGTGCAAGTTACCATGGTGATGAACACAGCTAAAAACCAATCCACCTTCTTGAGCCTGAAAAGCCAGAGCTTGCTCAAACCACTCTCAAACTTGCCTGGGTAGCAACTGAAATCGGCTTCGTGCAACAGGCCTCAGGTGCGCTGCTGGTGATCCGTCTCACGCATGAGAAACCGGCAGCCAGTGGATGACAGGGTGACACTCAGGTGTGAGGAGGAGTCTGTCCCTACAAGTGAGGTCAAAGGTCACAGCAACAAACTCACATCATCTCAGTGGAGTTCAAGTGTCCTTGGGCAGACACATGCACACACACACACACACTTCTGCTACTCTCGGGAAAACCCACTAATTAGATTTAAATGTTGAGAGCTTTTACAAGGAGAACTAAGTGTTAAGTTTTCAGCTTAAATGAAGATGAGCATGTTAAAATCCCACCAATAACAATACTTGATGCGTATATAACTAAAGACATGACAAAATAATGTCAGCAATTTCCTGAAGTGTGGCATGATATACTCCAATTAAAACTATTTTAATCCAATGTTTTATAATTATTTGTCTTATTATTATTGTTAATGCAGTTGTTCTAACTTCATTTTAATTGTTTACATGGAATACACAGTGGGGTCCACAAGTCTGAGACCACATTAAATTCTAATAACATTTTAAAATTTTAGAAAAAAATTGAGACAATGAAACATTAAGACAAAAAAAAAGGAATGTTTTCAGATTCTGCACTATATAGGTGACCAATCAAATTAAAGGTTAATTTAGTGACATTAATAACTTATAATCAGATTTTCTTGCTTCTATTAAGCTTATCACTAAAATTATTATTCTGATAATATCATTTCAAATTAAAATTTGTGATAAAAAGGCAAAAAAAAAGTATTTTCATTAGTGGCCTCAAAGTTTTGGAGCCCACTATATATAGCTTTACAAATTTGCCAAGGGACTATTTAATTGGACCACAATAAAGCTAAAATATGATTAAAATAATAAACAACTTGAAAAAAATTTAACTACAAATGACACTTCATACGTCAATCAATCATTACTGGACATTACTACACTCCTCGACATTCAGAGGATACGAGCACCCATTCTTGATGTCTACACATGTTGGTTCATGCCTGTTTTTTAGTTTTATTTGCCTTTGCCCTTTTTAATTATAAATATAGGACAGGCTCAGTCCATTTAACACACAAGACTAACTGTTATCACCAAAAATCTTAACTGACCTCCACTAAACTTAAACCTTTCCTTGAAATATTACGAGACACAAGTTCTGTGTATTTGGATCAAAGTAACTTAAATTGTACCAAAATTACTTAAAGGGGTGGTTCAGTGGTTTTTTTCTAGGCTTGATTGTGTTTTGGGGGCACAGTTTAACATGTCTTAATGCTTTGTTTTTTTGAAAACGCTCTGTTTTTCATATATTTTACCTTTATTCTACACCTCTGTTTCCACTGTCATATGAACGGCTCGTTTGACTTCCTGCTTCTATGAAGCCACTCCCTCCGAAATACGCAATGTGCTCAGATTGGTTAGCAGGTTGGTAGCTGGCCCAGTGTATCGTGATTCGCTGAAGCGTCCGGAAACACCACGCCCCTTACCATCCATAGTTAGCGCTTCAGAGGAAATGTAAATAATGTCGTCTATATTGCTGTATCAAATTGAGCCGAATCAGACCCAGACGAAGAGGAAAAAGCAGAACCTCTGCAATCGTGGCTTTTAAAGGACGTTTATGAATGGTATTTCATTTTGTATTTGTGTCAAAGTGTTTAGATATGCTGTCACTGCTGTTTGTTAGCTTTCAATATACAGTTTTATCCTGATTAAAGCTTTACTGTAGCCAAATACATGACTGAGTAGTCGCATTTTTGTAAAGGTAGCGTTTAATTTATAACATGAACAACTGTTTCTCTATGAACATAGACGTTTGTTGGTGTTTGTAGAATTTAGCTAACTGGCTAGCAAAAACGAGTTGCTCTTTGTATATGTCCTTGATGCATTAAAAATAGCAACAGAACTATAACATTACGTTTAAAAGACATGTACAAACAATAAAACGTACTTACAGTTTGAAGCCAATAAACAGCAGCTTCTGCTTTTAAAGTAGGAACTGCTTCATCTTTCAGTAATAGCCTTTGTGCAAATCCAGCATTGAACTCATGTAGAATCTAGAAGCTGTCTTCAGCGTCGCATCCAGTGTAGAAAATATCACAGATTATAATGGGTTCTATATCTTTTGACGCGTCGCGTCGTGCAGCTCGCGTTCGGTGTACAACTCTTCCGCTTCCATTATACTGTGCCACATGGCCTCGCACACTTTGTTGCGTGTTCCCGGGGGCAGTGTTTATGTTAATAGCAAGGGTTTATGATGTCACCAACCCGGGAAGAAGCTCGTTGTAGTCCAAACCAGTCGTTTTTGTAGGCAAATAAATTGCCATAACTTTAAAAGACAATATCTCCGTTTGCATTGAACTTTCAGCGCTGTAACTTTGCAGATACTGTTTATGCTCCAGCAGCAACATTACAGACTAACTAAAGTTAAAAAAAGTGAAATCGCATGTAACCACCCCTTTAAAGGTGCTAAAGAGGATGTTTTGTTTTATACATTTTTGCAATAATACTTGAAACTGTCTTTACTAACTGATAAAAGACTATTAGGTGCACTGAAAGTAATAATATTAATATACATCATCTGTGCACGAGGTAGGGCCTTAAAAACATCAGCCAATCGTTTACGCGATCATCGCGTAAACGATTGGCCCTCTGGCTTGTCAATCACTGCCATGACATTCCTTGTGAGAGACGTGCGCGGATTGGCCCTCTGGCTTGTCAATCACTGCCATGACGTTCCTTGTGAGAGATGTGCGCGGCTGCGCGCTCCAGTAACTTTCCACACTCCACAGGCGCCGCATGCAATGTTTTTGTCAGGAGACAGAAGTAACAACTGCAGATTATGAGTTACCTGCGGTGAGTCCGACATAATGAATCCACTAAAGGGGGTCGCACACCGGACACGAAGCTCAGCGCCGCGACATGTCTTTAAAATTCGAACGCATTGTTTTCTATTGTTTTCTGAGTCGTAGCTGGGCGCCGCGGACAGGCGCCGAATGTCGCCGCCGGTGTGCATACATTATACAAAACATTGCGTTCGAATTTTAAAGACGTGTCGCGGTGCTGAGCCTTGCGTCCGGTGTGCGACCCCCCTAACACGACACAGCGAATGCCGGTGGTAAACAAACACTCGTGTTCCAATACTCGTGCACGAGTTTTGGGAGGCGATCCCACGATATGAGCTGTGAAGGAGGGGGGTTGTTCTTACGCATGCGCTCATTTCAAAATCTCACTAACAGTCTTTGGTTTCTCAGTCAACGAAAAGATCCTCTGTATCACCTTTAAATATACAATAAAAAATAGTAATTTAACACATTCTTCTCATGTGAAGCTCATGTGAGTGAGCACCAGTAACCAAGAGGGGTGAAGGGTCAATGAGGAAGAACTATGATTGATCACCAAAAGAAATCCAGGAGAGAGACTATTAATATCATGGAGGTTTAATACCAGAGGTATTTTGTTGGGAAGTTAACAGGTCCTGAGTGGGTTTCTCCAGACCGAAGATCTCCCAACGGAATAAACCACAGCGTTAATGAATCCTCAGCGGTGTGCGGCAACATCACGCAACAACGATGCACTGATTTATGATTCCTCGGACACAATATTGCTGAAGAAGTGCCATCGTCAGGCGCTCTGAGGAGACGGCGCTCCACAAACAGATGCAGAAGTGAACACTTAACATGGATAAATTAACTATTGTTGTTCCATCACACCCTGTGTGTTTAACTGAAGAATAAACAATGTAATTCAGTAACAAACTTGCACACTGGGCCAGAAACCATTGTAAAGTTGTATAGAATGAATGAAAGAAGTCACATGATCTCATCTATAGATGTGTCTTGCTGGTTTTTGCTGTACAGTAGGTGTTCAGAGGCCTGTTGCATGAAGCTAGCAGAACAAACACTCAGAGAAGGTTTAGAGTTGACAAAACCATACAAATCCAACCTGGTTTTGATCAGGTTCAGCGGGATCACAGCACTCGGTATAAACATTCTTTGCTAATTCAGATTTGATCCAGAGTTTGTGATCAAATCCTGGATAAAACCCTACTTATATTCATTTAAATGCAATGATTGTGGTAACACTTTAGGGAACACATAGAAACTATTAACTACAATAAACTCCTAATTTTAACAAGGTAGTTGTTAAGCTTAGGTATTGGGTAGGATTAAGAATGTAGAATAAGGTCATGCAGAATAAGGCATTAATATGTGCTTAATAAGTACTAATAAATAGCCAATATTATATTAATATGCATGCTAATAAGCAACTAGTTAAACGACCCTGAAATAACGTGTTACTATGATTTTATTAATTGTCAATTCATATAATAATAACATGAATATATTATATGAATAATACATAATGTCCAGATTTTAAATGTTTTTTTCAAACATTTTTTTCTTGGTTCTTTGTAAATGCTGTCAGGTGTGCGTAATATCATGACAGACCAGCACAAGAGAAAATCAGAGCAAAGAGCCAGAATTTGTGCTGTACTTTTGGTTTCTTTTTTGTTGTTGTTCTACCTTTCATCCATTGTTTGGCTAGTGAGAATAAAGTGTTGCAATCATATCTTGTAATTGACTCACCTAGACTGTGATTATGTAAAATGTTGTGTGCTCTTGATTGTAAACTTTTTCTCTCCATATAGATTCCCCATAGGAAAACAGCTTTAAAAAATAACTTTGCAATTTGCATTTAGATTCAGGGTTCATCCATCTGTCTGTAAATAGTTTTCATTATCAATAAAGTGCACATTTGGTCTGCCAAGGGCACTGCTTTAGTACATTACGCCATTTTAGACCTTTTCTTTATAGAAGCTTTCTATTAAAAAGATGAATTTTGCAGTTTGCATTTACATTATGTGCTCACCTGTTTGCATAGTGATCAATAATGTGAAAAAGATCTTCCAAAGCGACAGTTTTAGTACATTAAAGGGTTAGTTCACACAAAAATGAAATTTCTGTCATTAAGTACTCACACTTATGTCATTTCACACCCGTAAGATCTTAGTTCATCTTCAGAACAGAGATATTTTTGATGAAATCTGAGGGTATCTGATCCACACATAGGCAGCAACGTCATTGCACCTTTTGATGTCCAGAAAGGTAGTTGAAAACATGGTTAAAATAGTCATTCGGACGTAAACAAGGAAGCCTGCACTGAGTTCACTACAGTTCAAATTGTTGAATAAAGTCATTATTTTTGTTTTGTTTTTGCACACAAAAAGTATTCTCGTCACTTCATAACATTAAGGTTGTTATGAATGTAGAATAAGGTCATGCCGAATAAGACATTAATATGTGTTTATGTACATCAATACATTCCCCCCATGTTCAAGACACGTTTATAAAAGCTACTTAAATGCCCTAATTGAACTAAGGCCTAATCCTAGTTTAGTCTAAGCCCTGTCTGTGAAACCAGGCCTAAGCTGTTTTTCCATGAAAATTGTGTTTTTGTTTTGGCAGCAGATCGTGTTTATCACCAGGGAAGTGTAAGAGTATAATGTGGCTGACAAAATCTTTTGCTGCTAATTATTTACTGTATTTATGTTATATGAATTATACTTTTTGACAATCTAAAAACATTCAGAAATAATGTTTTCATAACTTCGGATGGGATCGTTAGCAAAATGTTCTTATATTTTTTGTTAGTTGGGGATACACACAGAACACATTACAGACTCCCTCATCTGACATCACATTTCCATTATACTCCAGCAATTCTGATGCTCAGCTGAAGGTCATCGAACCCGTTTCTCAAGAGCGTCGATGTTTAGCCAAGACAGTGACAAAAAACAGAAGCGTTCTTATTCCCACTTGATAACCGCCTGCCTTTACTGCTAATGGAAAACTAATGAAAGGATGCTTCTGAGATGGAAATGTACACAGTAAAACATAATTTTTAACCCTGAAATTGTTGACGGCAAATAGCCATCTACTCAAGATCCATTGACGACGAGAGCCAGCGACGTATAATTTACTCGCGCGGCTCTTTCTCGAGTGGCTGACCGGACCTCCTCCGCTTTAATCAGATGCAGAGCTGCTAAATGAGGAAGGGTAATTTCCTTCATCTCTTCAGAGGCGGTAACGTGCTTCGGAGCTGTTTACTCAGCAAATGAAATCGTAGCTTTAGCAGTCTGAGGTCAATAGTTTAAAACACATTTAGTTCATCAAAGACAGGCAGTTCACTGGATTGTTTACTCGGTTTTATCTTCAATGAACAACATCGTATCTTTATCTTCGAGTCCATTTTGCAAGTGGTAAACATACAAAGTCAAAAAGAAGGCCATCTATAAATAGTTAATTCAGAAATTATAATTGTTTTCACTTACCCTCATGGAGCACTAAAAGAGATGTCAGACAGAATGTTCACAACAATGCTTTCAAGTCAAAAATGACAAAAAAAAAAGTAACATTAAATTATCATAACAGTATATACTATACAGACCTGCATATACATACTACCGATCAAATGTTTTTTTTTTTTTTTTTTAAGTCTATACTGCTCACCAGTGCTACATTTGTCAAAAATAGGCCTACAGTAAAAACAGTAATATTATGAAACATTATTACAGTTAATTGTTTTCTATTTGAATACATTTTAAAATGTAATTTACTCCTGTGATGCAAAGCCAAATTTTCAGCATCATTACTCCAGTCTTCAGTGTCACATGATCCTTCACATATCATTCTAATATGCTGATTTGATGCATAAGGAACATTTCTTATTATTATCAATGTTGAAAACAGTTGTGCTGCTTCATATTTTTGTGTAATGTGAATTTTTTTTTTTTTTTTACCAGGATTCTTTGATGAATATAAAGTTCAAAAGAACAGCATTGATTTGAAATCTTTTGTTACAATGTAAAAGTTTTTACTCTCACTTTTGATCAATTTAATACATCCTTGCTGAATAAGTAAAAATAAAAGTAAATTTTATATCTTACACTATATTAGTGAGGACATTGCATAGACTTGCATTGATTTTACATCAGGTTAATGATATTTTCTATGGCCTAACCCAACCCCCACCCTATACCCAGGGCTGTCCTTAGGGCGGTGCAACTGGTGCCCCACGCTTGAGGGAGCCCCACGGCAAATGTGATTGCAAACGGACTGAGGGGGATGGCCCTGCCTATACCCATCACACAAACGTGTAAAACACTAGATTTAAGTAAAAACATGTTTTGGCAGATTTATAAGCCTTTTTAACTAGTGAGAACCAGTAAAATGTCCTCACTAGTTGGTTGTCATAAAATTTCACTATATAAGCATGGAGCAAGTGAGGACATTCCATAGGCGTAATGGTTTTTATACTGTACAAACTGTACATTCTATCCTACACTACCCCTACTCCTAAACCTCCTAAACCATCACAGAAAACATTCTGCATTTTTACATTTTTAATAAAACATTGTTTAGTATGTTTTAAAGCTATTTTAAATATGAGAACTCATGAAATGTCCTCATATTTCATGTTTACGTCATAATACCAGTTGTAATACCCATGTCATTATACAAATGTGTCCTCGTAAATCACAAAAACGCGCGCACACACACACACACACAGTTATGAAGAAAGTTTATGAAAAGCTAAAGTTAAAATATATGAGAACCCCAGGACAAAAAAAGAAGCCTGTATGTTCATTTTCTCTGTGGTAAACGAGGTAAGAATATTGTCAACAATTGTGCGTGGGCAGAATTCTGCCTCTAGGACCAGAGCTCATGTTGAGACTGTGGATCATCAATGCTGGGGTTCATCAAACACTGACAAAACACTGTTAAATAAATGATGAACAGCAATTTTGCCATTTACCATACATCTCAAACACAAACCTGTTGTAAATGAAATAAAATATTATAAATCATTACATTCTGATGTACATGGGGTTCAGCCATCAGATGTTTTACTAGGAAGCTAAAGTATTTTTAATGGACAGAAAAAGAATCATTTTGCTTTTATTCCTCATTTGTAAACCACTTTGGATAAAATGTTTGTTAAATAAAAATTAAATCTGAAAAATAAAGTATCTCTAATCGGATAAATGCGATTAGGCATGAAGATATTATAAACATCAACTTCATGATTTTCTGTGCAGCTGTTAAGCCATAAGAACAAAACAAATAAAAAAATCATGCTTTTGTTAAAGTGGCATTAGACCATGAAATTGTCTGGAAAGTGATCCTATGAGGGAGAGATCATTTCAAAACTTTTTTTTCCAGTTTTGTACCTGTTTTTAACACTGTCCTGATCTGTTAAAGAGGTTTAACGTGACACCAGACGTGTCGGTCCACATCAGAACACAATAACACGCTTCCCAAACAAAAGCAAGTTTGCAGGCGGTGAACATACCCACAGGATATGAGAACCAGGAACGGTCGCCTAGTTTATTTTAATGCCAGAAGGGGTTGGGTAACTGATTTTGATGGATGGGATGCTGATATATTATCTGAAGGAGGGGCCCACCGGCTCGTGGCAAGAGATGGAGGTAGACAGGTGCAGAGGCTGGAAGATGCCGTGTGCGTTTACAGATTCTGCCAGAACAGAGTCACACGGCTCAGCTTTTTTAATGCCATTTAGACAGCAGGCGTTGGGGTAGAATTAAGGGAGGGAGGCTGCTACAACAGCACAGAGGAAATGAACTGTTCCACATCAGTAAATATTGGAAGGGAACATTTGGAGAATGCGAAAAGACGGCACAAAGCCAACAGCACATTTTTATTCATGCGATGTGGCGGCTTAAGGGCATAAGCCAATATAATACATCTGTGGTGATGATAAGACTGTCCTACATTATCATAATAATCAAAACTTATAATATTATCAGATAGACGGCAGAGGAGGAATTCACTTTCACCTCTAATGTTCTGAAAGGTGCGTCATGCACCAGTGAAAGTCAATCCCAATTTACTGCGGCAAAAATATTGTACACGTCTACATTTTCTGAACACAATGTGATTGATGCTTACCAATGTATAACTCACCACCACCATTCTAGGGTGTGTTGAATATCCTTTCTGTTATGGATGGTTGCCAAGGTGTTGCTATGTGGTTGCTAGGTGTGTATCACTTGAAAAGAATCCACTGAGAAATTTCCGGTTTCTGGATATGGCCTTATTAAATTCTACACATTTATTTTCTGAATACAATAAGTGATGTTTACCCTTGAAAAACTCACCACCACCATGCTGGGGTGTTATGGATGGTTCCCAAGGTGTTGCGATGTGGTCGCTAAGGTGTTCTGAGCAGTTGCTAGATGTGCATTGCATGAAAAGTGTCCACTGGGATATTTTGGTCTGTAGATATGGCCTTATTAAACTCTACATGTTTACATTTTATGAATAAAAAGTGATGTTTACATGTTACATGTACATGTGCAAAACCATCACCCTGGGGTGTCATGTACGGTTGCCAGGGTGTTGCTATGTGTTTATTGCATGAAAAGAGTCCACTGTGAAATTTTGGTCCCACTTTATATTAGGTGGCCTTAACTTCTATGTACTTTCATCAAAAATAAGTACAATGTACTTATTGTGTTCATATTGTATTGCTAAACACTTTTTGCTGCTATTGAGGTGGGATACGGGTAAGGTTAGGGACAGGTTTGGTGGTATGGGTAGGTTTAAAGGTGGGTTAAGTTGTAAGGGTGTGTTTTGGGCATAAAGTGCAATAAACCAATCAGAGTCTCACCTCTCATTCCCTTTAAAAGCTAGTTGCGCTTGCACCATGGCGGATTCGCTATTTACATGGTGGAATTTGCAAGCAGAAAAACTGAACGCTTCTCCAAAGAGGAATCCTTTTATTTTTAATATTTAAAAATGTTTGTGCACTGCTTATGCGTCCCTGTGTGTATAACAAGCAGAGTGTACGAGTGTTGTGCACCCGCCTATAGGCGCATATTACTAACGCGCCCTTTAAATAATAAACAAAAATAAATAAATAAATAAATAAATACTGCTCAGTCATTTTCATTTTCAGAGGACATTTAGCAACACGCAAACAATGACCTGAACACACCTCCTTTTCAGACCGGCACACCAATGGGCAAACAGATGGGCATGAGTGCATTTGCTATTTAACCAACAGCTGGACGTGAAAATGTTAACTGCGTCGTGCTGAAACTAGCAAAAAACACTTGCCTCGTGCTTGGCATCACATTGCGCTGGGTGTATAATAGGGCCCTTCATGTACTCCCGACATTAGAGCCGCTGAAGTCGCAGTGGATTAGTATTATTTTTGAAGGGAATCCGCCCCCATATACCTATATTAGTTACCTAAATTATGTCCACGCCAATCATTTTACATCAGACTTTGTGAGATTGTTCTGTTTTGTTATTGTCGGTATGCCAGAGTATGAGCTCTTGAAGCTCTGCCCTCTTCTTTATTCATAATTAGAATTAGCGCATCCCAAATCGCAGTATGTTGAAATGAGTATTCCAAAGATACCCGGATGGTCTACTTTTTCCTGGTTAGAATCCGAAGTGCAGATCCATGCACACTCTAACGGCTAATATTGCCCTTAACCCATTGCACGGTGGACAAGGGTTCGATTAGAACTACAAACATGAGTAAAAAGTAAAAAAAAAAAAAAAAAAACTACAAACACGGTGGATGTGCGAGACCAAGGTTTAGATAAAAGGGGTTTAAGTGATTAATAATCAGTATCTAACATGACGGAAATATATTTATTCAATGTTCAGTGAACTTTTGTAAAGATTTGGTCATTTCGTAAAGAACATTTGGTCATTAAAGATGTTAAAGAGGATGTTTTGTTTTATACATTTTTGCAATATTACTTGAAACTGTCTTTACTAACTGATAAAAGACTATTTATTAAGTGCACTGAAAGGAATAATATTAATATACATCATCTGTGCACGAGGTAGGGCCTTAAAAACATCAGCCAATCGTTTACGCGATCATCGCGTAAACGATTGGCCCTCTGGCTTGTCAATCACTGCTATTACGTTCCTTGTGAGAGACGTGCGCGGATTGGCCCTCTAGCTTGTCAATCACTGCCATGATGTTCCTTGTGAGAGACGCGAGGCTGCGCGCTCCAGTAACTTTCCACACTCCACAGGCGCCGCATGCAATGTTTTTGTCAGGAGACAGGAGTAACAACTGCAGATTATGAGTTACCTGCGGTGAGTCCGACATAATGAATCCACTAAGTGTGTGCGCGGCTTTAAGTCACGCACACACTTAACGATTGTAAGGCCGATTATGAATGTAAATTGATACTTATGACTGATCGCGCTCAAACGCGTCCAGTCGGAGCCAGTTGCGTTCAGTCTGCGATTACAGTCGGTGTTCAAATTCCATGTGAAAGTATATAAATCTGCTTCAGGAGCAGGAAACAATCGCTGTATGTTGAGCATAGTCTTAGAATGTTTTAGCTAGTCGTTAAATGTGTGCCCGGCGTTCACTCGAAATGAGCTGTGAAGGAGGGGGGTTGTTCTTATGCATGCACTCATTTCAAAAACTCAGTCGACGAAAAGATCCTCTGTACCACCTTTAACCTTTAAATGCATCATTATGCAAACACATGAGGAGTGTGAGAGAAGACCCATGAATGGCAGATCAATGTGCTACTACACATTGTAGGAAATTAAATTAAACTGAATGTAGAGGATTTTACTGTAACTATGACAAGATGATTGACAGGGCAGTTTAAAGGGGCTCTATGTAAGATTTTTACTTTAATAAAGCATAAAAATACCCTGATATGTTTGCAGATATTTAGGAAACATGCTAAGTTCACCTACTTGTTTCTCTGAAAAACAATGCTACAGCCAGATATTCTACTTTGAAATGTGTGTTCCGTGTCGGAACATCTGTCTTTGTTTTGGTCTGTGCGAAACCTCGTGCTGTCAGTTTATCCAATAGTATTTCGACATCACAGGTTGCCAGTTGCCGGAAAACACCGTGTATTGCAACCATGGAAACCAGCAAACAAACTGGGTCAGAGAATCGGAGATTCTACCTGACCTAAAAAGCCTCTGCATCCATCTAAAAATCTCTATGAAAGACAGCATATTGAAACAGATAAATCAACTCATCAGCTTACAGTGTTTAAGTCTCTTTAGCTTTCATTGTCAATTGCGCTCCTTATTGTTGCTGGCAACCCGCGTCTTTGAACGAGGGGGCGGGGCAAACAATATTTTGAATTTGGACTGCAGTACCTATTTTGAACACTGGGTGTCATTATTATATAGAGCCCCTTTAAGGATACACAAAACCGTTAAAGAGGATATGATGAAGTAGTATGTCCCAAAGTTTGCCTACTATTCTCCTACACACTCAAAAGGATGTACTTTTTCTTAACAAAAACAGTACATACTTTTTGTGCGTAGTATAACTAGGCGAACTGGGACGCAGCAACGTTTTCAGGAAACAGTCGTGACTAGCTACAGTAGATGATTTCTTCAATGATGCATCGTACTATGGTAGTTAAGCAGCGATCTACGTCGTTCTACAGTGTGTATCGTCTGAAATTAGTCCACTGTGATATTTCGGTCTCTAGATATGGCCTTATTCAACATGCGTCTGTAGGATCTTCATCTGTTTTATCATCAGGCAGGTGTAAATTGTAAGTATCATCACATAAAGTAATAGCACACCTTGATTCCCAAATCTCGCAATGCTTATTTGCTCTCTTATATAGTCAAAATAAACCAGACCAGTGATTTTCATTACGAATGCACATTGTATTTTGAATATGTGTTATTGTTTTAATTAATGATGAAACACAATCATTAATTCAAACGATAACAGCTTGTGTTTTGTACATAACATTTCTTTAACATACTATACATTTTGTCTAGAAACAATTTGACATGTAAAGTTCCTAAAATAAACTTTTGTTACTTTCGTGTACAGAGAATCGCCCTCCCTGTCAGACAGCGTGTTTCACCACTTGGTGGTTTGGCAATGCAGAGGAAATGAAGGCAAACACTTCCTGTTCTCTCTCCGAGTCTCAAATGTTTTGTGCTTTGGCTGCGTGCAAGAAAAGAGTGAAACGTTCCAAAGAAAAGAAAAGAAAAGAAAAGAAAAGAAAAGAAAAGAAAAGAAAAGAAAAGAAGAAAATCAAGCTACAAATGCCATATCAGCCCTGTTCAAGAAGATCATGCCCACCTTCACCTTCCGGTCCAAGATGCCCCCAATTAAAGGTCTTACGGTGGATGGTGTTAGAAAGAGCAGAGACTCAAAAGCCATCTTCTCCTGTTCAGGGAAGGTCTTTATACATCTCATATAAATATACTCTTCTGTGTTTGACTCATATCTTATTATAAAACTCATCAAGTTAAACGTATGCACATGTGAGTTATAATCAGGCTCAGACAGAATCTGCCTCAAATACACCCCCATTTTTTAAAGTATAATGGAGCCAGGTGGTTGAAGGTGAAGACTTGTTTGCAGAGAATATATCTTGCATTAAGTTTATTTTACTTTCCCTGTTGCTTTTATTTTTATTTATTTTTTTTCTTCCTTATTTTAAGCATAAACCTCACTAAATTAAAATAAACTTCATTCAAAAAATAAACCATTCAAAATGCAGTAAATTCTCTGAAAACAAGTTTTAATATCTTATGATATTTTCTTTTCAAGTCACTTAAGATTAGATTTAAGATTTAGATTTAAATGTTTATATTGAAAAACAATGATAAGAGTAGTGGTTAAAAAAATTATTATTGCAGTATAATGACGTCAGCCGAAAAGGAAAGTAGTTTCAGAGTTTGTTTCAAGTTACTCCCTTTTGATGAAAGATTCCAAGACATTTCTTATTATAATAAAGTGGACTGGTAAATCATTTACTATAAAAATAAATCAATCTTGATTTCATATTGACTTCAAAAACATTCCACAGATTCCCCACCTTCCCTAAAAAACAGATTCTCTCCAGGCCTGGTTATAATTGACCCCTTGCCAGCTCTACCTTAGCAACTGTTGTCATGTACCATATTATCAGACAAGCTTTTGTTCCATACTAATGTAATTGTTCAAATTTTTTAAATGCATTTTCAAATCATTAAATAAACTCTTATTCTTAAATCAACATGGGAATGAAAAAAAAAACTGCCAAAAATAATCTTAAGTTTTTAATTTAGATTTTTTTTACTTGTTTAAAAGTCGTATCTAATAAACCTGAAAACAAGATAAATCTACTTAAGAAGCAACACTGAATAAGATATTACATTTGAATATATGTAAATATATGTGTTCTGTCTGTCACTGGCATATTTTGCTTCTTTAGTGAATTTATCTGGTTTCAAAGATTTGTAATTATTTTAAATGGAAAACAAGTCAAAATACTAATCATGAATCATATTTTTTTGCAGTGTATCGCTGCTCCAATATAATGGCATGTTTCTAACTTAAATGTCATTTCATATATTGATTCCGGTCATATCGGCGAAAGCAGTTCTGTTCACTTACACTAATGTGATCAGCTGTAATTGCTTTTCTCTTTTCAGTGACTGTAAGAAGCATTTGGCAGTCTCTGTTCACAGTCTCTGCAGTTTTTAATCACGTTACTGCGTAATTTATCATTTTCGAATCCAAACGGCAGATAAAAGATCCTCTGTAATGTCACGCTTCATTCCAGCCCACGTAAGAATAATATCCAATCCATTTTACCAGCTCATTTTACTAACAATTGCACCATTCTTGTCAAGTTTGTCTGAGTGAGCAACAGTAACTAAGGCAGGCGGAGCATAGCAAAGGGTCAAATGAGGTTTTAGTGCACTTTTAGAGAACCACTTTATCCCTTTGCTCCCCTACTTTATTAAAAATTGCTTATGAATCGGATATGATGAAATAGTGATACAACTGAGTGAACCATTACACGAGTTAACGAAACCAAATGGTGTCATTTTACAGTATTGCTCAAAGAAAAAAGAAATGAACATTATGCAAACAATGAAATGGTAGCAATGCAAAATATGTTACAGAAATTTGTAAACAGAGATAAAAAGGAATTATGTAGAAAGGTAAAAGGGTTCAGTCCCAATGGCCACAGAGCATTAAGGCTAGAGCCACGAAACACATCAACGACAGCTCTGTCAGGTGCGCTATATTACACGAAGGCCTGTTTGCACCCGGCAGAGAAGATTAGCTTCATCCGAGTGGGTGTCAGAAAGTGAACGAGGCTTCTGTATCAGCACATAATCTTGGGCGTGTGGAAAGTGGGTGTCCGGTGTGCTAGAGGCGGTGAGGTCGTGTTCGCCTGCGTCAGCGTCACCCGCTCTGAATGTACTTCTTAATAACCACGCAGCCGTGTCTAAAGAGTGGGCAAGGCAGGCTCTGCTGCAGTGTCCACATGTTGGCACAGGGGTCGAAGGCCTCCATGGTTCCCAGCGCCGGGCCCTCGCTGCTCACTATGCCACCGGTCGCATAGATCTTCCCATCCAGGACCACTGCACTGGAAAACACGTTGTTTGAGAACTGGTTCAGTTTCTTTCTTTCTTTTTCAAAAATTGATTTTCACTTTGATTAACAAAAACAAATAAAAGATCTGCATAGAACATGACTGGGGGAATAAAATAATAATAATATGAAAGAAAAAAAAAAACTTGTAAATGAAAACAAAAAAATTAAATATTTCATTTGTTTAGCTGCATGTCATGTAACCAATAATAAACATCAGAGAACCGTGAATATGTGTATATTACCAATCCCAAGGGGATTTCAAGTAAATATTTTAGGTTAAAGGGGTTCGGCTGCCACAAAAACACTTGTGTGCCGCCGAGCACACAACCAATTGACAAAATTAAAGGAAAATAGTGCTTGTCTTAATGCAAATTCTTGGTTCAGTTTTAGATGTGGACAGAACAAAGTGCTAAAATACTGTGTTTGCAGTGTTTAAATTGTGAAAATGGCACCAGAACAGTTTAATTCTCTCAGATTCTTGACCCTAGTTATTCGAGAACAAATTTCTGGATTTCTTACCACATACATAAGCATAAGCATAATGATAAAGATTATGTTCCCATTTGCCATCTTACATAAAGGCTTTACATTGTCAAACTGTCAAACTGATGGATGAGACGAATCATCTACCTCCTAATCTTCTCTTTGGGCCGTATTCATTTCAAGCCCTTGACAGGTTTCAAAATGTTAACACATGTTGTTTCTGGAAAAAATATTTGTATCACAGCAGAAGCATAAAAGGTGCCTGTGTGTGCTTTGGGGGGACGTGATGCACTAGCGATTGTTCGGCGGCTCGTTCGTGCTTTATCTGCTGCTGAGCTAATTACTGCCTCTGCTGTGAATACCAATCAGCAGTGAAAGCATTTCGGGCCCAAAGCACGACCCTGGGGGACACCAAATAAAGTCTTAGGAGCAAACCGGGCAGGCTTTTTTTTTTGTAAACTGGAACACATCACTTTAACAATGTGCTTTTCTCAGCTTGATCCATCTGCATTTACTTAATGATGGTTGTTAATGCTAATTTTCTTCATTAACATTAGCAGTTATGTGGTGAAAATTTCATTTTTTGGAATATTTGAAAGCAACTGGAACAAATTTACATGAATATGTTGCTAAATGAATAACGACAATAACAATAAAAATAACTGTCAAAGCACTAAAACCTAAAGAGAAATGCTTTTTTGACAGCTGGAGTCGCATACTATATATAAAAGGGATAATCCACCACTAGCTGTGCATTCAACAATTTTAATGCACGACATGGAGGCAAAGAACTGCCTGACGTTAAGTGGAGGGTGGTTACCTCCGCATAGCGCATTCAAATTGTTTAATGCTCAGCTAACCATGGATTATTCTGCATGCATGGTCATTTACCAGCATTGACAAGTTAAAGCTATCATTGATGTCTGCAGTGCTAAATTTAGCAGGAAGGGTTAAAATGATGGGTATTTTCATCATCTACAACTCATTAGATCTACTATTCTGCATGCTTTAAATCAGACAGTGCAGTAATTAGTGTGGTTAGGTCACATTTATTTGATTGAATTAGCCTATCGAGAGTGAAAGGGAGAGAGACATATGTGCGTCACTTTGTAAAAGTGCAAAAGTTCAATAATTAAGTAGTATGAAGTACAAAGAAGTAAGAAGTATGATAAATAGTAATAGTGATGCACAACTAACCAGGGCAGACTTGTGCAGTAAACCTATATTCAGCTGTATTTAAAGAACCATCAATGCACAAGAATGGTTTTAGTAGCCAAAAAATAACTAATTTTTTTACAGCTAAAATCAAGTTTTCTCCAGGGATAGATGATGGTCTGCACTCATTTGTGGTTAACATGCTGGCCTTACCTGCAGAACTGTCTGGAGTGGTTCATGTTGGGTCCTGCTTTGATATTTCCTTTCTTGGGGTCGTAGATGGTGGTGGCTCTGGCGTATGCTCCTCCAAGGATGAAGATATTTCCATTAAGAGTCACAGCTGGGGCATATTTGTTATCTGGACAATGGCAGAATAAAACACAAGTCACCACTAATCCATTATAAATCCATAAGGTCAGGAACATACAGCATGTAAAAATGCAAATGTGAATGCATGAGTTAATGTGTGCTATTGTGTTACTAGTCCAACATAATGTACTTGCATCTTGCATGCAAGCTGTGGCTAGAAGCAGTTTTATTATTTTTATGAAAGATTATGATGATTTCTTCCCTCTGTGGATCATTCAAAATAAGACCAGAAACACATATTAAAGTAAATAAGGTCAATTGATTTTATGTTGACTTCACATGATTCTAAATGCATCACACCTCAAATCAACTTATAAGCGAGATTACAAAGCACATTTTACAGCAGAGACAAGCAGTTCTTATTGGTTTATTACATTTCATTCAGTGAGAAAGGCACCTGAACAGATATTAATTTCAACAATATACAAATATAAGAGTAACAGCTGGGGTCATTCTGTTGACTGTCCAATTGTAAATCAATAGCCCTGTTCCAGCACATTATGCTGGCATGAATGCGGTTAACTTCTTTGATTTAAGTAATCAAGCAGGAGAAAACACATAAATAATTGATGAGTAGCAAATAATTGAATTGAATTCACATTCAACCCAGCAGCTGTGACTTCAACCTCAGCCGCTGAAGAGAGACGTGAGAACTTTGAGCTAATTAAATCTTGAGCCTTTTCAGATTTGGAGTGAGACCTCCTGGGAAGAAGAGATATTACGGATAATGTAAAAAAACAGAGAAAGGAGGAGGGAAGCTTAACAAATAATGGTCAGAAATAGAAGCATTCATGCAGATCCATGTGCAATGGGCAATACTGAACACTAAACGAGAAATATTTGAACTCACTTAATATATCAAAGCTAAGCAGTGCCCTAAATACAAGACAAATATGAGGAGATAACCACAGTCCTAGGGTAAATCTCACAAAAACCTGTTAAGAACCGGGTCATATTTCAGCCCACAATAACATACATACATACATAAATAGAAATTTGTTATATTTTGAGATTATCTATGGGTAAATAAGATACCGCCTGTTCAACTACTCAGTAACACAAATATCTAATCAGCCAATCACAAGGCAGCAACTCAATGCATTTAGGTATGTAGACATGGTCAATACGATCTGCTGAAGTTCAAACTGAGCATCAGAATGGGGAAGAAAGGTGATTTAAGTGACTTTGAACATTTGGCATTGTTGTTGCTGGTGCCAGACGAGCTGGTCTGACTCTGAGTATTTCATAAACTGCAGATCTACTAGGATTTTCCCACACAACCATCTCTAGGGTTTACAGACAATGGTCTGAAAAAGAGAAAATATCCAGTGAGCGGTAGTTCTCTGGGCAAAAATGCCTTGGTGATGCCAGAGGTCAGAAGAGAATGGCCAGACTGAAGAAAGGCAACAGTTACTCAAAAAAGCACTCATTACAACCGAGGTCTGCAGAAGAGCATTTCTGAACACACAACATGTCGAACCTTGAAGCAGATGGACTACAGCAGCAGAAGATATGCCTGTGCCACTCCTGTCAGCTATGGACAGGAAACTAAGGCTACAATTTTCACGGGCTCACCCAAACTGGACAATAGAAGATTGGAAAAAAGTTGCCTGGTCTGATGAGTCTTGATTTCTGCTTCGACATTCAGATGGTAGGGTCAGAATTTGGCATAAACAACATGAAAGCATGGATCCATCCTGCCAGCGGTTCAGGCTGCTGGTGGTGTAATGGTGTGGTGGATATTTTCTTGGCACACTTTGGGCCCCTTAGTATCAACTGAGCATTGTTTAAATGCCACAGCCTACCTGAGTATTGTTGCTGATAATTTCCATCCACTTATGACCACAATGTACCCTACTTCCAGCAGGATAATGCACCATGTCACAAAGCTCAAATCATCTCAAACTGGTTTCTTTTACATGACAATGAGTTCACTATACTCAAAAAAGCCACCAGATCTCAGTCCAGTAGAGCACCTTTGGGATGTGGTGGAATGGGATCATGGATGTGCAGCTGACAAATCTGCAGCAACTGCATGATGCTATCATGTCAATATTGACCAAAATCTCTGAGCAATGTTTCCAGCACCTTGTTGAATCTATGCCAAGGAGAATTAAGGCAGTTCTGAAGGCAAAATCTGGTCCAACCTGCTACTAGCAAGGTGTACCAAATAAAGTGGCCTGTGAGTGGCTATTATGGCTTAAAGAAAATGAAATTCTTTACATTTTGACATTTTCTGTCTGTTAATAAATAAATAAAAGCTAATAAATAAATTAATGAACGATTAAAGAAATGAATGAATAAATAAATAACATTCTCATCTTAAAGGCAGGGTAGGTGATTTGCTTTAAAAACATTTTGTTATGCTGGTTAAAAATCTCTTCACATCCTGATAGCAATCACTAAGTGGTCTTAATGTATTTATATCTTCTGTGGAAGGTGTAGGACCATAAAATGTTTGTCCAATCATATCCCTTGGTCCGAGGGATACAATAGGATGTCCTACCTGCCTGTCAACATATGTTTTTACATATGCTCACGCACCCTGTTCATGCAGACACGTGCTGATGTCATCAGCACGTTTCATGCTATGCAGAGTTAAGACAGATGCCAGTCATGAGCACCACAACCGAAACAGCAGCCACCTTTTACAGTTCCTCCTGCACTAAAACAACAAGCTTATGCTGCGTTCAAGCCATAACTACTGTAATTTGGAACAGAAAGATAGATACCTGTGACATTATACTCAGAGCAGTTTGTGACTCAAATTTGTGTGTTTCAATGGCAACAATATCAACCCCGAAATTAATCTGCAGCAGTCAGATGGTACAGGTCAGTAGGGGTGTAACGGTACATGTGTTCATCCCCAACTGCACAGTACGGATGTCACAGTTCGGTTCATGCAGTTAGACGACGAATACAGTCAGTCACAGGTGATTCACACTCCAATCCAGAAGGGGGCGTGCGCGGTAATGCAACACTGTTTGCTAACTGTCACAACAGGAAAAAGACCCGAAGAAGACGAAGAAGAAGAACAGATGATCTAGACAGAGATTGTATTTTATAGGGAGATGAGAGGGTCTCCGTGAGAGGGTTCCCTGCGTACCGCCACAGCCGGAGCCTTAGCATTATCGCTTTTTTGACTAAAGGTTGCAGGCTTGCCTTCCAGTGGCTTTTACACAACATCAATTGTTCTATCTGTTAAACAGTAATGCGGCACATTTGCTGTTGGTAATGCCATAAATGAGTCCTACCTGTCGCAACATTCCCTAATCTGCCTTCTCTTCAAAAAATACATTTTTATCAAGCTAAAATCTACATATAGTTCCCAACAAAAGTATTGTTTAGTGTAAAACATGCTGAAGATTAGCGAACAGGCTGTCGATTAATTAAATGATTAGCTATTTCCCCACAAAAGCTGTTTAATCAGCATAGTGAAGCCTCTCATCCATTGACATTCATTCAAAAAACGGCCTCTGGTCTCCTTCCCTGAGTACCGCCAGAGGCGGAGCGTTAGCATTAGCTGTTACGTTTTTTGGCTAAAGGTTGCAGGCTTGCCTTCCAGTGGCTTTGATATATTCATTAAATTCATTATATTTACTTTACCTGTTAGTAATGTCTAAATTATTTAATGTTTAAATAAATCTGTCATGAAAACAAGTTATTGTGTAAATGATTATATTAAAAAAATTTGAGTAATAATTGTATAATTAGATTTAGAAGTTAATGCAGCTGTTATCGTGTAGGTGTAGTAGAGATGAGGCGAATACGGAAATCCACAATAATAGGGTATTTATTCAACAATGAAGGAGCAGACAAACAACCATACACGTGAAACTAACATTAAGAACGGACAGGGAGTGCTAGGGGTGAGTCCAACTTAAAGGGAGTGCTAATGACAATAAACAGGTGCCGGGGATCCAGGAAAGGCGGGAAGCTGATGAGGGAAGTGCCAACAGGTGTGCAAACAAGGAGGATACTGGGAACTGGAGTCC
>RJVU01049301.1:3808303-3835064 GCA_003731715.1 Anabarilius grahami
TATATAGGCACTGATTTTATCAAAATAACTTTGTAATAACAATGTCTTGTCTTTGTCTTTTATTAGGTTGTTCAGAAAGATTAAGCTAAAACAGATCCTGAGAGATGTACAATGGCAGTGTTTGTCATCAAAGAAGATGAGGATCCTCTCCAGCCACCACAATGCATTGAGATTGTTTTTTTTTTTCCTCAAGTGTTGATGTGTGAAATGCGTACCGCCTAGCCTAACTGGCAGCAAAATTCATTTGAGACTTTTATTTATTTTTGTTTTGTTTTTTGACAACAGAGAAGGTGATGTTTATTTTAAAAAGACAATGACATCACAATAAAAATTAAGGCCTTTTGAAAAGAATATTCCTGTCTTTATTAATACTAAGTCAACTAAATTAAGCATTTACTGATACTGTTTTTGTTTTAAGGGAATATTTTTTATTTTATATTAAAGCATATTTGGCTTTTGTTCATGGTAAAATTTGTAGCAGAGCAAAATATTTTATTATATTGAACTGCATTAAATAAAGTTTTGCATTGACTAAAGAAAATAAATTGGTTAAGGTATTATTAAAAATATACTTGAATCAGAAATTTAACTTGAGTAAACTTAATAAAATAGCTTGTAACAAAATTACAGCAATTTATTTAGTTTAGTCCAAAGTAAATTTATACTTTGATGTTATAGTAAAAAGTAGGTTTTTCCAAAATAAAAATTTAAGTTGTACCAAAGTTTTTAAAAAAAAATTATTCGGTCTCTATAGAAAACATTTTTACTTTGTGTGAAAGTAATTTTTTATCTTGGGCAGAAGAACTATTTTGATTTATATTAAGTTAAATTTCAAAGTTTCAACCAAATCAAAAATATAGTTTGAGAAAAACTAATAAATTTAGCTGTAACAAATTACAGTAATTTTTTTAGGTTGGTCCAAAGTATCATTTTTTTCAGTGTACTAAGTTTCTAAAGTTGTGAATCGTTTCAGTGCTTTTTTATTTAATCTCCTTTTGGCATCCAGCGCTCTGCCTGACTGCAAATATTTGAAGCTGAAATTCAGCGCCCCCTATCATAGTGTGTGCGTGCGTGTTTAACTCTCATCTGTCGTCTCCTGTTGGGCATTGAAGTGTCAATCTGCCATCCTCAGTGATGTGGCACAACTACTAAATGGGATTCTTGAAGGAATGTCTCAAACATCAGAGGCGGTCCTTTTACAGTTAAACCAAGTTTCACACTTCCATAAATGTGGCTAAAACACCAAAGACCTTCATCTCCCTGATGCATTTCATGGCCACGGGCGGCTCTTCGCCATGGCCGGATTATTTACATGTTAAATACACAACACAATACAGTACAGTGTGAGTGTGTCACACTGCATTTTCTGGCCTGTCAAACACAATAAGCATGCCAGCGGGGGGAAGGTGTTGTCATTCACAGACAGCAGCGGTGAAAATGCCGTTCCCTGCCGATAAGACGGACAGAGATGGATAACTGCAAATGGAAATGTTAGGCAGATCACTGACTGTCAACTGAGAGACAAAACTCTTACTGCCGACTGTTCAATGTGTCAAACTGGACTACCCACACTGTAAAAATACTATTCTTAACAAGTATTTTATATAATTTTCCATTTAAAATATCTAAAAATCCTTAAAAACAAGATGCATTTACCAGAAGCAACACTGTATACATCCTTAAGACTTGTTTTCAGACAATGCATCTTTAAAATAAGTGTATAAACAAGTTAAAAACAAGTGTTAAAAATGTTCAAGTGCAATAACACAAAATACATTAATATTCAAAATGCAATCTGTTGCCTCTTGATTTTGTCTTTAAAGTTTTTTTTGACTAATTAAAAACATTTTTGCAGTGCATAATATTTTATTAATCATTGTGTATTTAAGATTGCATCATGTTTTTTTATTAATCATTATGTATTTAATACCCATTTCTATAAATATCTATACTCTATAACTTCTTGCATACATACAGTGCTGGGTAGATTACTTACAATTTGTAATCAGTTTATTCCTGTGATTCAAACTTTCATTTGCAGCATCATGACTCCAGTCTTCAGTGTCACATGATCCTTCAGAAATCATTCTAATATAATAATAATAATAATGCTGATTTGCTGCTTGAGAAACATTTATTATCAATGTTGAAAACAGTTGTGCTGCTTCATATTTTTGTTGAAGAATTCTTTGATGAATAGAAAGTTTAAAAGAACAACAATTATTTGCAACAGAATATCTTTTGCAAGATTATTAAAGTCACTATTAATCAATTCAGTTAAAGGGGTTATTTGATGCTTTTTAATGTTTTCCTTTTCCTTTAGTGAGTAATGTATCTCTTTGTGCATGTATACGATCTGAAGTTACAAAGCGCATAGTCTCTCACAAAAGGGTTCCCTTTTGAAAGGGAACTCACTGCGTTTGACACGCTTTGGATAACATCAGAAAAATGTGTCTGAAAGCAATTATCAAATCACACCAATCCAATTGGCCGGCGACAGCCTATGACGTCATAATAGACGCGACCCAGAAGTATAAAAGGAGCGCGTAGAGAAGCAGTCAGTATCTTTTTCGTCTTCAGGGGCTGCTTTGTTTGACTGCGATTCTTCAATTCTTCAATTCTGTCTAACAAACATTTCAGGAAGTGTGTGGATCCATGTCCCAGGTTTTTGACACCTGATGACACACACAATCTGTGCGTTTTCTGTCTGGGAGAGGAGCATGCACGGACAGTGCTTGAGAGCGCTGTCTGTGCAAACTTTGAGCGTCTGCCTATTAGGACGCTCCACTCTCGTTTGGCCTTCTTCTCGAGGGAAGAGGGGCTGGCATCTGTGCCCGGTGGTTCTGGTCCCGCCCGTGCTGAGGCAGAGCGGCAACTGAAATCAGGGGGCTTACAGATGGAGCTTGCTGACGAGTTTGAGAGAAGTGTGAATCTCTCGCAACCCTAAGTGGCTGACGAGGGTGAGCTGCTGAATGATGATGATGTCCTTTCGTTGACATCATCTGATCCAGCAGCGAGTGCTCTTCTGGCTTCAAGCCCGAGAGAGCAGGAGATGGCTGTTGAAGAGGAAGAAGGTGAGCCTTCTGAAACTTCAAGGCCTCCCTGCCCCGCGTATGCGGAGCTGCCTGAGGTTATGGAGCACGCTTCTGGCAGGCTGCAGCTGCCGTGGGAGCGCGTGAAGAAAGGGACCGGCGGATGGCTCGACGAATGGTTCCTTTCCGACCATAATCCGGCAGCCCCCGTGAGCCTTCCATTCCTTCCTGATATACATGTTGAGATCGAAAAGGAATGGAAGAACCCATAATTGGCTCGTATTCACCGACATCAGCGAGCTAATTTCGCTGATGTTGAGAGAATGAGCCAGCATGGGTATGTGTCGACACTGAAAGCTCCGCTCCTACCTTCTAAGCCCCTGAAGATGACCTCTCGTTTGAATGGCAGAGCATACGCGGCAGTGGGTCAGGCTGGTGCTGCCTTAGACACGATGGCAGTGTTACAGGCTTACCAGGCTAATCTCCTGAAGGATCTGGATCAGGGGCAGGGTCTGTCCCCTGAGGCGTAGAAGAGCTGCGCCGCACCACAGATCTTGCTCTCCACTAAACAGACTGCTGCCTCAGTGGGAAGTTCGATGGCAGCAATGGTGGCCACGGAGAGGCATATGTGGTTGAACATGGCCAACATCATGCGCCAGTTTCGGCCTCTGAACTTTTCGGCGAAGGCGCGCTCGGCAGTGTTTAAAACCTGCATACAGCTCACATCCGATTCTGGGCCCAGGCAGACAGGAGGTCCTGGCCCGTCCCGAGTCGAGGATCAGAGACAGGCCCAGAAGTCCAGTATCGCCTCTCGGGCACCTCCTCCTCCTCGGAGCAGGTCCCAGAGAAGGCGAGACTCTAGGAAGAAGAAGGATTTGAGGGAGGTAATCAATTACAGATGCCAGCAGCGTCAGTAATCGATTTTCTCTCCATGAGGGTCGTTACATCTGCCCTCTCCTTTCTTCTTCCGCCTCCTGAGAAATGATAATTTTTTTACCCAGGCGCTTCTTACAATCAGGCCAAGGGCTGGGCCCATGATGAAACTTTCTGATGGCTCGCCTTCTGGCTTGGTAGTAAAGGGGCACTTTCAGGCTTGAAAGAACCATGGATTCCATCCTTTTTATGATGATAAGTCTCCGTTCTTCGAGCCGCAGGAAGGTGAGCTTTGTCTATATTTATATCATAAAATATATTGACCTTAGTTTCCTGTATAGCTTTTCCTGTGTGTGTAAATAAGAGAAGGGGAATTAAGGGCCTGAAGTTCCATTAGGTTGGCTAGAACGATTTATCTCTTTGTGTTGGCAATATGGCCGCCTTTACAGCCACCATATGGTAGAGTAGCTTTCTCCTCTGGTCATAGCTAGAATTTGTATTAGAGATTATCACTCTTTACTTCAGATAGATCTATGTTAAGCGTTGGCCTTCGGGGCCATCTGACATTGTTTGGCATGGGTTGAGCTACGCTCCTCTGAGCTCTTGTTTATGAGTTTATTTCTCAGAGTTTGCCTCCTCTCTATTGAGAGTTTTAGAGGCTGAGTTTTGAGCCCCAGGCAGATCTATGCTTATGTGTGGCCCTATAGGCCCACAGCTATAGCTGGCCTAGGCTGGAACTAGGGTTTAGGTGATATACGGAAGCATTTCACCCTTTATGAAGTGAAGTGAAGTGAAGTGAAGTGAAGTGACATGTGGCCAAGTATGGTGACCCATACTCGGAATTTGTGCTCTGCATTTAACCCATCCAAGTGCACACCCGGAGCAGTGAACACACACACCGTGAACACACACCCGGAGCAGTGGGCAGCCATTGCTGTGGCGCCCGGGGATATTACTACCCCTGTCAGGTGAGTGTAGTATTTCCTAGTTCTGGCCTCCTCTTATAGAGTTGTCAGGCCAAGGCCCATTACCCCTTTGGTGTAGGTGCAAGATAGATAGCAGCTAAGGTAGCAGACTATTGCTAAGTCTCCCTGGTGCCGTTGTCTCAGGTGGTAGGCCCCTTATTACTATGTAAATAAGTAAATGTTTGTGTTGCTGTGGCCCCACTTCTCTAGAACCTTTTCATTCTATACTTTGTTTCAGTCTTTTCCCCTGAACCCCTTGAATTAAGATTCAAGCTTGAGTGAAACAGTTTTAGCTTTCTTTAAGCTCCAGTTCCCTGGGGTTCAGTACAGATGTTTGTCTTTGGTGAAAAGTACCCAACCTTGAAACTGTCTCAGGGTAGTATGAATTAAAAGTTAAAGCATTCCCCTGTCTCTCAGGGTTGTTAATGCTCTAGTTCTATTTTGCCCTACACCGTAGGCCTTTTTCTGGCCTCCTTCAGAGCATGGTGACTAAATTTTACTCCCCTTTCTGATAAGGGTAAAAAGTGGTTTTCTGAGTATATTGCCTGTTGGAATGCATAGCTCAGGTTGAGTTTGTTTAGTGAACCTCACTTTTCAGTTTGGTTCTTATGTAGCTCCCTTTAGAGTTTGAACACTGCCACAAGATGTTGATTGTGTTGTTTGGAGTAGAAGGCTCTTCTTTGGGCCTCCTTCAGAGCACAATAGCTTCATGTATCATAAGTTTGTTGGTAGATGTTTAGTCAGAGTTTGCTCACTTAAAACTATCACTGCCACAGGTTTATGCCCGTGATCATTTGAAGTAGTAGGCCGGTTTTTGGCCTCTTTCAGAGCATGGCAGCATAATATTCATTGTATTCCCCTTACTTTAAGGGTGAAAGGTGTTGTGTAGATCAATGAAGCTCAGATTGAGTTTAGCTAGGTAACCTCACTGGATAGTTTGATTCTCAGATTTGGCTCCCTAAGAGCTTAGAGACTGCCACTGGCTGATGCCCGTGTCTTCTGAAATCACGGGTCCTGCTCGGACCTCCCTCAGGGCACGATGGCTTAAGTTTGTACTCCTCTTGCTTAAAGAGTAAAAAGTGTTTTTACTGAGTACATTGCCTGTTGGAATGTGTGGTTATCCCAGCTAAAAACGAAGTACATTTCTATAATATACTTAAAGTGCTCCATTTTCGTGCACTAATTTTGTACTTAATATACTAAAAATTCTTCTTTAGCACTTTTTAAGATCATCTTAAGAACATCTAAGTTTACTCAACTGTGCTATTTTGAGACACCATGAAATATGAACTAAAATGTGCTTTTAATATACTATCTCTGTATTTAAAAATTTTATTTAGATACTACTTATAGTACATTTGAACCCATAGTGTACTACAAGTGGTATCTAAATATATTTTTAAATACAAAGATAGTATATTAAAAGCACATTTAAGTTCATATTTCATGCTGTCTCAAAATAACACAGTTGAGTACACTTAGATGTTCTAAAGATGATCTTAAGTAGTACTATAGAAGAATTTTTAGTATATTAAGTACAAAATTAGTGCGCGAAAATAGAGCACTTTAAGTACATTATACAAATGTACTTCTTTTTTACCTGGGATATTAAGCTCAGGTTGAGTTAACCTTGCTGGTTAGTTTGATTCTTAGAGCTTAGACACTGCCACTGGCTTATGCCCGTGTCTGAAGTCATAGGTCCTCATCGGGCCTCCTTTGAGGCAAGTTGGCTTAAGTTGTACTCCTCTTGCTTTAAGTGTAAAAAGTGTTTTACTGAGAACATTGCCTGTTGGAATGTGTGGATAAGAATTAGCTCAGGTTGAGTTAAACTAGTTAACCTCACTGGATAGTTTGGTTTTTGGTTTGGCTCCCTTAGAGTTTAGACACCGCCATGAGCTGACACCCGTGTTTTCTGGAGTCGCAGGCCCTGTTGGGCCTCCTTCAGGGCATGTTGGTGTAAATTTGTACTCCTCTTGCTTAAAGAGTCAAAAGTGCTTTTACTGAGTACACTGCTTGTTGGAACGTGTTGAGGTAGACTGTTATGTGGGCACTCTACAGTCTTAGCTGCTATAACTCGGTTTCAGTCAGAACGAGTTCCCTTTATCAGCAATTGAGCTGCTTTAGGTGTGTGGCCTTCACAGGCCGCCCTGTAAGCGAATCCCCCACATCTGGGTGTCTTTTAAGCAGATTAAGCATGTAGTTTCACATGTATGGCCTTTGCAAGGCTGCTGTGATATATTCTACAGGTAGTAGAATTACCTCATGTTGCAGGCCCTTTTTTGAGGGCCTCCATGATTTTGTGCCTACAGTATGGTTTATCTGTTAGGTTGAGCCTAGTACTCCCCTCGTTTAGAGGGTTGTTCTGCAGATAGTACTTATCTCCCTAAGTCTGGTCAGTGGTTGAAGGCCTCTCTGAGGCCTCCCAGTTGAAGATCAGCCCCTAGGCTGGTTGTACTCCCCTTGTTTGGGTTCCTTTAGGGTACACAGCCTCCTCAGTGCAAATAATCAAGCACTGAGTAGATCCTAAGATTGAGCAGAGTTTTACTACCCTCACTGGTAAGGGTAAAAAGCGCTAAGCTGAGTCCTGCTCTCCAGGATGCCCGTCTCTACGATCTGGACAAGTTGGTTACTGCCTTTTTTGCAGTCCCTCTTACCGTATATCTTCTCTGAAGACAGAGCTGCTGTGCAGACAAAATTATATACCAGTTATCACTGTAAAGCTGCTTTGACACAATCTGCATTGTAAAAAGCGCTATATAAATAAAGGTGACTGAAGAATAAGAATTGAGACTCTGTGAACAGACAGGTTGTTGGCCAAGACTAGGTTACTTTAATTTGACCAGGTTGGCCTCCCTGGTGGCAATCAGGGTTGACTTCGTTCCCCCTCAAGCATGGCGGCAGGGTATATCATTCCCAAAAGCGTGTCAAATGCAGTGTTGAGTTTCCTTTCGAAAGGGAAAGTCTCAGGTTACGTATGTAACCATGGTTCCCTGAGAACAGTGAACGAGACACTGCGTTACCTGCCATACATCAGGGTTGCCTGCTGAGCAGTCCCTTCAGATGATAAGATACTGACTGCTTCTCTAGGTGCTCCTTTTATACTTCCGGGTCGCATCTATTATGACGTCACAGGCTGTCGCCGGCCAATGGGACTGGTATGTTTTGATAATTGCTTTCAGACACCGGTTCACGTGGTGACGTTTCCCAAAGCATGTCAAACGCAGTGTATCGTTCCCTGTTCTCAGGGAACCATGGTTACATACGTAACCTGAGACTATTTATTCTATCTAACAGGGAACACTAATCCAGACTCAAAAGTTTGCTTGTGCACATTTTACAGAGGATAGCTCCCTGAACCTGGGAGAGTACAACACTGGCTATATACAAAGACTATGTTCTGAATCGTGAAATGTTCTGCTCAAGTCGTGCTTGCAAAGATGGTTCTGATCGATCGGCATGATCATCCGTATTTTCAGAAACAGACTCAAACTGATACGGTAAAATCGATGACATTATTAACTGTGCCTTTACATTTGCGCAAAGCCTTGGAAGCTGAAGCTCGCGATTATGGTAAAGGGCGTTACATTTCCGACACACGCTTGAGGTGTTTGGCCAATCACAATGCACTGGGTCTGCTGGCCAATCAAAGTACTCTTAGCTTTTCGGAAGGAGGGGCTTTGTAGAAATCAGAGAGACTAGGAACAAAGGAGCTGCAATAATGTACAGTATGTGAAAAATGAAAAAAAGAAATTAAAGTATGTAAACCTATTCTTTTAACCCAATAAACAAAATAATGAACTTTTAAAGTAGCATCATATGATCCCTTTAATTTTTTGCTGAATAAAAGAATTAATAAAAAAATAAAATCTTACTGATCCCAGACTTTTGGTCAAATGTAGCAGACACTTTATAATACCTATGATGTTAAAAGTCTTGATCAAGGGCACAACTGCGATCAGTCTTTGTTGGGTTTGAACCAGCAACATTTCTGCCATCTGCCCATACCTTCAACCACTCAGTTTTACAGTCCTACGCAGCAATTACTTGGTCATTTTATTATGCTACACTGTGGTTTTAGTTGCTTTATTACTGTTGACCGTTTCCATGGCTTTATCGATTGAGGTGGAAGTCAAATAACAAGACAATGAAGACTGAGGTGCTTTGTATTTGAGTCTTTGCTAGTTCTTACACAAACATGGTTGCAATAAACATATGATCCCTGGGCAACAATGACCATAGTGACATCAAAATCAATATGAGCCTCACAGTCCATAGCAACATCAAAATCAATAAGCACACGGGGTGAGATGACGTTACCGACCAAAACCCTCAAGAGTTCATTATCCGCTGGCACAGGAATACCTGCAACACTTGACATCTACACTGACCTTTCCAGATCACTCAAGCCCTTCACAATAATCAAAATATCATGTTCCTTCTCACATGCAGCTGGCCTTTCGAGACCGGCTCTCGACGAGAGATGATGTCAGTTGCCGTCTCTGAACTTTGAGTCACCTGCTCTAAATGATCATCATCTACACGACCTTACGTGTTTGACCTTGTGGGTCACGAAAGTGTTTTTAAAGTTGCATGTGTGCGAGTGAACATTTGCCATCGGCTGCAGAGTTGAATGTCAGAAGCGTTCATATCTCACTCTCGCTGATTTAAACGGCATAACCGAACTTTGATTTCAATATCTGAACCTTTTAAAGGAGTGAAGCTCAGAAAAGAACAAGTAAAACAACAAAAAAGAACCATAAAAATAGTCCATATGACTCATGCATTACAAAGTCACTGAGAGCTACAACAATAGTGAAAATTATCAGCAAATAACTACTTTTTGTTTGTTTCTATGCTATTTTCATAGCGAAAACAAGATAAAAACACTATTGTTTTTTAAAAACTATACAAGACAAAAATCAATATAACTGCATATAAAAAATCAATATGAGATGTTTAAGATTCATTTTTAATGAAAATGCTAAATCTGGACAAACTTTATTAAAAACATTTTTAAATTTGTAATGGAATAAAAAATGTCACATCATAAATATTTTGCCATAAAATATATGCTCTGAATAAAAACTGAAATCAGTCTGTTCCTCACACAAAGCATGACATGATATAAAAATTGCAATATAGTGGATGAGTTGCACTGAAGAACTTCTAATGAACCTATGTCTTTTTTTGTGTGTTTTTCTTTAAGTGACATGAATTAAAATAGTAGTTTTTTTTAAAAATAGGTTTTTAATAGTTATTTTTATATGTACAGGTCCTTCTCAAAAAATTAGCATATTGTGATAAAGTTCATTATTTTCCATAATGTAATGATAAAAATTAAACTTTCATATATTTTAGATTCATTGCACACCAACTGAAATATTTCAGGTCTTTTATTGTTTTAATACTGATGATTTTGGCATACAGCTCATGAAAACCCAAAATTCCTATCTCAAAAAATTAGCATATCATGAAAAGGTTCTCTAAACGAGCTATTAACCTAATCATCTGAATCAACTAATTAACTCTAAACACCTGCAAAAGATTCCTGAGGCTTTTAAAAACTCCCAGCCTGGTTCATTACTCAAAACCGCAATCATGGGTAAGACTGCCGACCTGACTGCTGTCCAGAAGGCCATCATTGACACCCTCAAGCGAGAGGGTAAGACACAGAAAGAAATTTCTGAACGAATAGGCTGTTCCCAGAGTGCTGTATCAAGGCACCTCAGTGGGAAGTCTGTGGGAAGGAAAAAGTGTGGCAAAAAACGCTGCACAACGAGAAGAGGTGACCGGACCCTGAGGAAGATTGTGGAGAAGGACCGATTCCAGACCTTGGGGGACCTGCGGAAGCAGTGGACTGAGTCTGGAGTAGAAACATCCAGAGCCACCGTGCACAGGCGTGTGCAGGAAATGGGCTACAGGTGCCGCATTCCCCAGGTCAAGCCACTTTTGAACCAGAAACAGCGGCAGAAGCGCCTGACCTGGGCTACAGAGAAGCAGCACTGGACTGTTGCTCAGTGGTCCAAAGTCATTCGGAAATCAAGGTGCCAGAGTCTGGAGGAAGACTGGGGAGAAGGAAATGCCAAAATGCCTGAAGTCCAGTGTCAAGTTCCCACAGTCAGTGATGGTCTGGGGTGCCATGTCAGCTGCTGGTGTTGGTCCACTGTGTTTTATCAAGGGCAGGGTCAATGCAGCTAGCTATCAGGAGATTTTGGAGCACTTCATGCTTCCATCTGCTGAAAAGCTTTATGGAGATGAAGATTTCGTTTTTCAGCACGACCTGGCACCTGCTCACAGTGCCAAAACCACTGGTAAATGGTTTACTGACCATGGTATTACTGTGCTCAATTGGCCTGCCAACTCTCCTGACCTGAACCCCATAGAGAATCTGTGGGATATTGTGAAGAGAAAGTTGAGAGACGCAAGACCCAACACTCTGGATGAGCTTAAGGCCGCTATCGAAGCATCCTGGGCCTCCATAACACCTCAGCAGTGCCACAGGCTGATTGCCTCCATGCCACGCCGCATTGAAGCAGTCATTTCTGCAAAAGGATTCCCGACCAAGTATTGAGTGCATAACTGAACATAATTATTTGAAGGTTGACTTTTTTTGTATTAAAAACACTTTTCTTTTATTGGTCGGATGAAATATGCTAATTTTTTGAGATAGGAATTTTGGGTTTTCATGAGCTGTATGCCAAAATCATCAGTATTAAAACAATAAAAGACCTGAAATATTTCAGTTGGTGTGCAATGAATCTAAAATATATGAAAGTTTAATTTTTATCATTACATTATGGAAAATAATGAACTTTATCACAATATGCTAATTTTTTGAGAAGGACCTGTATATATATATATAGGGGAGGGTGTTTGTAAGTGATGATTTGATGCATGTTTTTGTGGGTTGATGTTGCAGCAGTTTTCTCATCCAAAACAAATTTCTTCTAAGGGAGACAATAAATAGTACACTGACCTTGAGATTCTTTGACTTTAAATAAACATATTCAACAAGGTTATATCAGTAACTGCAAATTTAAAATACAATATACATATATGTATTGATTTAACATACACCGATCAGGCATAACATTATGACCACTAACAGGTGAAGCCAATAACACTGATTATCTCTTCATCACGGCACCTGTTAGTGGATGGGATATATTTAGCAGCAAGTGAACATTTTGTCATGGAGCAATGGAAGAAGAAGGCCTGGTCTGATAAATCACGTTTTCTTTTACATCACGTGGATGGCTGGATGCGTGTGCGTCGCTTACCTGGGGAACACATGGCACCAGGATGCACTATGGGAAGAAGGCAAGACGACGGAGGCAGTGTGATGCTTTGGGCAATGTTCTGCTGGGAAATCTTGGGTCCTGCCATCCATGTGGATGTTAATTTGACACGTACCACTTACCTAAGCATTGTTGCAGACCATGTACACCCTTTCATGGAAAAGGATTCCCTGTTGGCTGTGGCCTCTTTCAGCAGGATAATGCGCCCGACCACACAGCAAAAATGGTTTATGAACAGTTTGAGGAGCACAACAACGAGTTTGAGGTGTGGCCTTCAAATTCCCCAGATCTCAGTCCAATCAAGTATCTGTGGAATGTGCTGAAAAAACAAGTCCGATCCATGGAGGCCCCACCTCGCAACTTACAGGACTTAAAGGATCTGCTGCTAACATCTTGGTGCCAGATACTGCAGAACACCTTCAGGGGTCTAGTGGAGTCCATGCCTCGAAGGGTCAGGGCTGTTTTGGCAGTAAAAGTGGGACCAACACAATATTAGGTAGACGGTCATAATGTTATGCCTGATTGTTGTATACATCAATATAAATCAGAGGTTGAACAATACTGGAGTTTGCCGATACAATAATGTGTTCAAAAAATGGCAATAAACAAATTACTAGTTAAAGGGATCATGAGTTGATAAATCAAATTTTCCTTGAGCTTTTGACATATAACAGGTTATCATACTACAAGAATATCCTGAAAGTTTCAGAACTGAAAACTTCCTTGTTAGTCCAAAACAGCTTTTATTAAAACCAAGCCCAGATTACGATTCGTTGTGGAATGTGCCTATTTATTATGTTATAGAGAGGTGAAAGACCGCCTCTGCAGAAGAAGATCAACGCCCAGTTCTACATTGTTACCACTGTAGCCCCGCCCACTGATTCGAGCATGTAGGTAGTAGTAGGTACATAACAGACATGATGTTAACACTGAATCGAGCAACTAAGCGATAAACTTGCATTTGAAAAGTGTAAGAGTTGTGCAGTGCCAGGTTGTGGAAAAAAACAGTAGCTGCATTGGATTTGCAGAGAGCCTGAAATTAAAAAACACAATGTTGTGGCTTCTATATTGGGAACAGGAACAGTGCAACACACTTATGTGAATAAAAAAAGTTTTTACTTTGTCACTATTGCTTTGTTACAGATCGTTTGATATGTATGGATTATGTGTACATGTCTAACCAAAATCACCAGTGACCAGTGATTTCTGATATGTAATGATTCATTTAGGCCTACAGTCATATGTTTTTGTCTCAAAATCATTTATTGTCAGTAAATAAAACCAGTGACTAAATGGTCAACTTCACATTGTTTCTCTTAGGATGAAAATAATCTTTAATTCAAACTGTGATTAAATTAAATGTAGAAAGAAATCAAAGAATGCTCCCTTTACAATCGCTGGAACTGTCAAACAGCCTGAGTGTTCTAGACTCTTGCCAAAACTCCCGTTAGAATCAAGGGATCTCTTATTTACATTATGCTTGCACTGTTAGTTATGATGAAAGCATCCGTTAATGTGCAAAAATCGAGTTACAATGACGAGATCACTGCACTCAACATATCTGTGATCAGCTACAATATTCATCACTGTAACCTTTCTAAATATAATGTTATAATCAACACTTTTCACAATTAGTAAACCTTGAGAACTGTAATAGCAAGTTTTCGAGAGAATTCCACATGTAATACTTAGCTATTTCTATGTGCAATGATGTTATCCAATCATAGCAGTTGGTTTTTACACTGAAGTCTCACAGCAGACACGCCCTGTAAGGCTTGATTTTCCTGCTAAACGAAAACTGAGATCAAGCATCCTGCAATAAAGCAATAAAACTTGCCTAGAGAAGAAGATCTCAAAGAAGTAGCAATTGACAACGCCTTGCCCAAACCCCAAAAGGACAACGCCTCCCCCACCATACACACACACACAAACACACCTTCCCTTCCCCCTGACTGAAAGTTATTCAAAACATATAATGTAACTTGTGTATATATTGTTTTTCCCTTTCATGTTTGGTATCATTTTAAAGGTCTCAGTGCGATTGGTAAAATGGTCTCAATTTCACAGCAGTCACTGGTATTATGAAGAAGATTTAAAACTAAGGAAAATTCTGTCCTATCTTTGGGTGGTGCCTTTTGTGAAAACCCACTTCTCTCCCCCAAAACAGGGGTTGGTGTAATAAAAATTTACAATCCTTTTGTTCTGGTCCTGGTATAAAAGGTAAAGTGCAAAGCAGTGAGGGGGGATCTTCTGTAGCCAGAGGCCCCCACAGAGATGGGTGAATGTCTGAAGACATTCACACATCTCTGTGTGTATATGCATTTCAACTGATGTTATGCATTCACTATTTCTGAATTGGCTTTGAATTGTCTAACTGTAACGTAAATGGAATGATACATTTTTACTTGACAAATAAAATGGTTTATTCTGTATTATTCTTAATACAGTCGTGGCCTAATGGATAGAGAGTCGGACTTGTAACCCAAAGGTCATGGGTTCGAGTCTCAGGTCCGGCAGGGATTGTCGGTGAGGGGAGTGAATGTCCAGCGCTCTCCCCACCCTCAATACCACGACTGAGGTGAGACCCTTGAGCAAGGCACCGTACCCCCAACTGCTCCCCGGGCGCCGCAGCAATGGCTGCCCACTGCTCCGGGTGTGTGTTCACGGTGTGTGTGTTCACTGCTGTGTGTGTGCACTTGGATGGGTTAAATGCAGAGCACAAATTCCGAGTATGGGTCACCGTACTTGGCCACATGTCACTTCACTCACTTCACTTTCACTTTTCATTATTTCTAGTAGATCAAAGTGAAGGTATTACCTCAAATCTGTGTTCAGGATTGTTCATACGAAAGGTTTAATAGATGGAGCATGGGGCACATAAATTAAGTCCATTTCGATTTCTGACTATCACTGCCTTAAATAAGTTGCAGTTTTCGTAAATATATAAAAACTATGCTTTTTGTTACGAGTAAGCAGAGCGCGACCGACTTAAAGGTAGATATTTACCCTGCATCCAATGTTTAAGGTCAGAACTGACGAGTTTGTGTCCGGGAAGAGCAAAGTTGGCCAAAGTGACTCTTCTAAAGCGATACCGGGACTGCAGTGAACGAAATAATTGAAACTATAAGGTAATCAGAATAATCAAAAATCTAAATTGAGGCATAACTAATGATTAAAAATCTAATTGGAAGCACAACCTAAGAATAAGAATCATTTGAAATTGGAGTCAGATTAAACGAGTGAAATTAAGTAAACTTCACAGGGGCGCTGAAAAGGCATACACGCGTTAACCTTCGCCCGGGCGCGTCGGATTCCGTTTTTGGGCCGATGCGGGGTTCCTTACACCCCTTAAAACAGTTCAAATCAGAGGGCTAAAATCAGGGTGGGAAAAATGCCTTTTATTTCTAAATTATGACAATTTTTGATGTAAAAATCAAACTAAGAATATAAGTGCACCCCAGGAAACATAAAATAAAACAATGCAGTTCATAACTCCTTTATATCTATGGACTCTTATTTTGAAATGTCTTTGATTTACCACTCCCAGCTGTTTGTTTAAAAGATAAGGTAAAATAAGCACTCTTATTACCATCTATTAAAATGGAAAAACAAAAAAAAAACAAATTTAAAAAAACAAATCAAAATTAAGACCTATTGAAATGACAATTAAGACTTTTGTTATACCATTTAAGATGACTTTTATGCTAAAACTGAATTTGAGACATTGTCAGGGTCCCTGACAAACCAGGAAAACATGTTTACATCAAAAAATGGACCAAGATGCTCCTCAAGGTGAATTCTAAATAAAAAGCATAACACATGACTCAGATGTGTAAAAATATGAGTCCATAAGTGTGAATGATTCACTGGTCAATCCTTTCATCAGTCGCCTGTCTGATCAGCCAATAATGAGGCAGAGAGGATAATGGTCAGGAAACTGTTGAAGACATGCATGCCACAAGAAACTAGTTAGCTAAAGTTTAGTTTTCATTATCAGAGTGCTTAATCTACTAACTCTCCTGCCTGGTTTGTTTGTCAGACAAATCTAAGCTTTATGATTGGTCAGATCACCTGTCAATCAAACTCCCGGTGAAGGGCGAATTGCGTTCATGCAACGCTGGAAAGTAATGTGTTGGCTGTTGTCACTATAACGGTCGCATCAGCACCAAACTTCAGATGCTCCATCAAGCAGAGAAGGCGACGCTCCGTGTGAATGCAGCATTGAACTTAAAAAGAATATGAGTAAATAAACGTGAGCGCAAATTAAAAATGCTGCGCTGTTGTGTCACCATTTCAGAGAAGTTTGCAGTCCATACATTTATGCCAAGTGATTGCTTATAAATCTACTGTTGATGAATTATGTTCGTTTTATGGTGTGACTATTGCGGTATGTTGTAGATAGTACTAAGTGTGTATATTTGATCTCCCTTATCTGTTAGAATGAGCAGCTGGAAGTGGTATAGTGCACACATTTCAAAATAAAAGTTCCATTGTATTTTGGACTTGTTTATATTTAAAAGTGAATTAAATACAAAACAAATCAAAAAACATTCAAAATTTATTTCTGTTCTTTAATGTCAGTGGACTTGAACTTGAACTCGTGTGTATTGACGTCTTTCCGCGGTTAAAACAACATACCTTCTGATGTTCATTAATGTTTATTTTGTGCAAAAACTAGGAAGAGATGATCAGTTTATGTGTCGCTTAAACTAAGGCACTACAGCGATCTGTTACTACACATTAAAGAGCCACAAAATGATATTAAATGACAAAAATTTGAAAGCTAAGACTTTGTTTCATACCAAAAGTAACCTCCTCTGTCTTGTCTGTCGGCGCGTTGTCAGTGCCCTCTTTGCTCCACAATGTATTTTTCACTGCATGAGAACATGAAGTGAGGTGTGAGAGCGCCATTGCTTGTTGGATGTAGCAACAGTAACTTAGGGGGTGGGTCTTTTCGAAGGGTCAATTGGCTAGCGTCTGCGCTAGGGTATTTGCATAAGGTGATTTGACTGGCTGACGCCTACATTGGTGCTTAAAAAGTTAAAAATTTCTCAACTTCTGCCACAAGCAACGCCAGTGATGCAACGCAACGGAACACACAATTCAGTTCGGCAATGCATGACGTAACCCATTCAAAGTAATGAGGAGTGTTAATGCCGACGCCCCATGTGAATGCACCATAATAAGTCAAGTCAAGTCAAGTCACCTTTATTTATATAGCGCTTTTTACAATGCAGATTGTGTCAAAGCAGCTTTACATTGATAACTGGTACATAATTTTGGCTGCACAGCAGCTCTTAAAGAATAGTGTCAATGCAGGCAGATCAGAAGCACTGTTGATTAAATGTCAAGAATACTGTTGAATATCAAATGTCAAGTCAAATGTCAAGTGTCCCCAACTAAGCAAGCCAAAGGCGACAGCGGCAAGGAACCCAAACTCCATCAGGTGACATCAGGTGGCATCAATAATCACATTATACCGAATTGTGATTTCTGTATTTTTAAAATGAACATTTTAATGACAATATTTTTATTGAACAAAAACAAATTATTTTATTTATCAAAATAAACCAAAAATAGTACAAACTTTGCTAAAGTGAATGTTTTGAACAAGTATTAACTTAGACATTATCCAAAACATTATTTTAGCTAAAGTATTTGTATCAATACTTTGTGCCTTTTGCCCCATGCTGGTGAGCCTTTTACACCCTGTGTTTGGGGTAAAACCTTGCCACCTCATAAATTTATAATATTGTTAAACAAACAAGCCACTTTTTATGATCTTAAATTTGATCAAACTCACATTTTAAGTCTTTTTAGCTCATTTTAACATTTAGGCATATATTAAATGTCAAGTGTCTTCTAATTGTCTGAGAAAGATACTTCATGCAGCAGTCAGGTGGATAACTATTTTACTGATAACTTATTTTACTGACTAAAAATGGCATATAAAGCTGGTTTCAGGGCAGTTTGAGTTAAGCTTGTGTCTTTTTTATTTATTTTTTTAAATCCACACTTATTTCTGCACTAATGGGGAAATGCTTGCTTTCCAGCTATAATGAAACGCCTCAGTCCTGCACCCACTGTCTGTCCCTCAGGGCTGCATTTGCCACCAAGTTACAGGTTGAAAAAAGTTCCTTCCCCCTTGAGCATCCCTCCACCCACAATCTCAATATCTTTGGAACGTGTCAAAATGCCAAATACTAATGAAGTCAAATACTAGTGAAATTCCAAGAAGTTAGTTTCTCATAGTTTCAGCACTGTCTAACAAAAAACTCTAGACATACTGTAAAATATATCTGATATAGGACCTGGCATTGCCCATGCATGATGCTCGAACATTTTCTAAACCAAGATTGTTAATTGTTCAGGTATTCTTACATTGTTTCAGTAAAAATATATTTCTGTACATTTATATTTGTATATTCCATTCAAAAATTGGTAAGGTTGGTAAGATTTTTTATGGTTTTTGAAAGAAGTCTCTTATGCTCACCAAGGCTGCATTTATTTGATCAAAAATACAGTAAAACAACTGGTTATGACTGTAATCATGGTTCCCTGAGAAAGGGGAATGAAACACTGCTTCTTGGATTGAAACTATGGTACGAACAGATGTACGCTACTGTAAAAAAGTAGATTTATTAGTTAATGATATCTCAATACAAAAAACAATTTTCGTGCCCTTAATTGTCCTTTACTTTACTGACCTTCCTCAAAAGTGCTGCTGCATGACTACAAGATCATCCTGGCCCTGCAATACATGAACAACCTGCTGTCTGTACTTCATCTATCACTGATGCTAGCACCAAAGCCTTTTGATGTGATATTTTACTCCTACTGGTGTTGTGTGTGCCAGAGCCAGTTGAGTTTCCACTGTCATATATGCGTTGCTAAAGGCTACTTATGTTAACCATTGTGATAATAAATACACACGTTTATGGAAAATACTAGATACTGCTTGAGGAACGTAGACAATTCTTATATGATTATAATCGTGTATTTATTTGGTTTAATTTTTTTATCTATCTTCTCCCTGTGCCTTTGTTGATACTGGACTAATGCAGGGATGGGCAGTATTTATGATACATGTATTTCAAATACAAAATAGTATTTTGTAATTTGTATTTAATAGGGTTAATGAAAATGGCTTTGTATTTTGTATCAAAATACTTTAGTGTTTTGTATTTTTGTATTTTTAAAATACTGTAAAATACTTTGTAAGAAGTCTACATGATGACATCATAAAATTGCGGCCTCTGATTGGTGCCTGCTCAGTAGTTTGCCCAGACTTGTTGAGATCAGAACAGAAAATTGATCCATATGGAAGAAGGTAAGAAACTTGCAGGCTGCCAGCTTTCCATAAATTTTTTGCATGAATTGCTAAAATTTTTAACAGTTCATTTTAAGTTTTGGTGTTCATTTTAGTAGCCTAGGCTAAATAGTATACCAATTTAAATGTAGTAGTAGTAGTAGTAGTAGTAGTAGTTTATTTCTTCAGTCATTCAGACACAATAACATACTCGAACAAAATTATTATAGTACAGCAATCACTGAAGGGGTTTAGGCTGAAGTGAAGCACTTATTAATGCCTAACCCTATTTACACCAAGATTTAAATGCCCAGCATGTGGCAACAATAATCAGAAAGCAGCAAAAGGAAACAAATGTAAGAATATTACCAGCTCTATATGAACAGCTCATACGGATAACATATTAGTGAAGATATTTTTCAAATGTAAGGCATTACTAATATCATTACACAAATCACCTTGTTAGTTTTCCTCTAAACATTCCATTACCCTAATACTGCCGTGAATCATTGCATTATACACTGACCTTCTACTTGTTTTAATGGTATTTAAGCTAAACTAAACAATATAATTCTAATGCAATATAGCTGCCAATCACATTTGATTTGTAATTTTTTTGAACGCCTTTATTGATGTAGATTGTTTTAATGTCGTCCAAGCTATTCCATAGATTTACTCCTCTAACTGAGAAACACCTCCCTTTGGCATTGGTCCTGGCCTTATTTTTTTGATAGACCCCGGTTCCTCTCAAATTATATCTAGTCTCTCTGGGCTTGAACCTCTCCTGAATACAGACTGGGAGCTTGAAATTGTGAACCTTATACATCATTGCAGCTGTGCTAAGATCAACTAAATCCTGTAATTTCAATGCATTTAATTTAATAAACAATGGGTTAGTTGGGGCATAATAATCAACTCTGTTAACAATTCTAATAGCTTCTTCTGCAATATGAAGATAGGTTTGATAATAGATTTATAATTATTCCCCCATATTTCCACACAATAATTTAGGTACGGATGAATGAGCGAGTTGTATAATAAATGTAGTGAATTTTGATTTATACATGATTTAATTTTACACATTATATCAATAATTTTAGATATTTTTGTCTTTAGATAGTTTATATGTAATTTCCAATTGAGTTTGTCGTCAATATAGATTCCCAAAAATGTTGTGTTACACACTCTCTCAATTTCTATATAATTAATTTAAATTTTGATTGGTTCCTCAATTTTTCTATTACCAAAAATGATATATTTAGTTTTATTCAAATTCATTGATAATTTGTTATGGTCAAACCAAGTTTTTAATTTGGAAAGCTCTTTTTCCACTGTCTCCAAGAGGAACTCAAAATTTTGTCCAGAGCAATAGAGACTAGTATCATCGGCAAACACGATACAATTTAAGTTTGTCAAAACCTTTGGAATGTCATTTATGTACATTATAAACAGCTTTGGCCCCAATATAGAGCCCTGTGGAACTCCATGCGTTATGTTTGTTCTTTCAGAGTCAAAATTGTTAATATGTACAAATTGATCTCTGCCACTAAGATAGTCTCTTAACCAATCATGGGCAATGCCTCTGATACCATATAGTTCTAATTTAGCCAACAGCTGATTGTGATCAGTGGTATCAAATGCCTTGCTTAGGTCGATAAAAACACAGACAATGTACTCTCCATTATCAATCGCTGTGGATATTTCCTCAACCAGTTCAATGACTGCCGTTGAGGTTGCTCTATTTGACCTGAAACCAAATTGATAATCTGAAATAAGGTTGAATTTATTGAGATAATCATCAAGTCTTGTAACATATAACTTTTCTAAAATTTTTGAAAATTGTGGAAGTAGTGAAATTGGCCTGTAGTTTGTAAATTGGTGTTTATCTCCACTTTTAAAAATAGGTACTACCTTGGCCGTTTTCATTTTAGACGGAAAGATGCCCGTAAGAAAAGACTGATTATAAATATATGTGAGTGGAGCTGCAATGCTATGTATAATTTATTTTACTAAGATCGTATCAAATTCAAAACAGTCTGTTGACCTCTTATTCTTAAGTTTATTCACAATTTGGATGATTTCATTTTCATCCACACTCCTCAAGAACAAAGAGTTCACATTTCCTTTAATAATGTTTTTATCTATTTCCTTTACATCTGATAATTGAGGGATTTCATTGGCTAGAGTGGGTCCAACATTTGCAAAAAAATTGTTGAACGCCATTGATTTTCCTTATTACCGTTTAAAATTTGGCCGTCTCTCACAAAGTAATTTGGATAATCATTTTTGTTGGTTCGCTTCTTGATAATACTATTTAGTACTTTCCAAGTACTGTGGATGTTGTTTTTGTGCTGTTCCAAAATATTATGATAATAGAATTGTCTATTTGATCTTATTATATTACTTAACTTATTTTTGTACGATTTATATTTATCCTCTGCTTCTTTGGTTCTATGTTTTATGAATAATTTATGGAGGTATTTTTTTCTTTTTGCAAGCATTGGCTATGCCCTTTGTTATCCATAGTTTCTCTAGGTTGGTTCTGTCTTTAGTAGAGTATTCCTTTAATGGGCAGTGTTTATCATAAAGACTTAATAATGTAGTCAAAAAAGTGTCATAGGCCTTATCAGGATCAGAGGTGGCATAGACCTTGTCCCATGTCTGGTTAAACAAATCAGTTTTTAAGGCAGTCATGGTTTCAGGGGTTCTATGACGTATAATTTTAATTTGATCTACTTTGAAAACAGTAGCCTTATGAAGTAGTTTGTGAAAAATGCTAAACACAGGAAGATGATCAGTAATATCGTTTATGAGCAATCCAGCAGTTATTTGAGTTTCAAATCTGTTCGTAAATATATTATCTATTAATGCAGCTGTATCAGCAGTAATTCTTGTGGGTTTAGTGATAAGTGGAAATAGATTATTACTATACATGGTTGTGATGAAATCACTTGTTTTCATATTATTATATCCCCCCAACTAAGCCTGGTTTCTCCCAAGGTTTTTTTTTTTTCTCCATTTGCCACCTGTTTGCCACCTCATGTCACCTGTTGGAGTTTAGGTTCCTTGCCGCTGTCGCCTTTGGCTTGCTTAGTTGGGGACACTTGACATTTGACTTGACATTCAATATTCAACAGTATTCTTGACATTTATTCAACAGTGCTTTTGATCTGCCTGCATTGACACTATTCTTTAAGAGCTGCTGTGCAGCCAAAATTATATACCAGTTATCACTGTAAAGCTGCTTTGACACAATCTGCATTGTAAAAAGCGCTATATAAATAAAGGTGACTTGACTTGACTTATGGGGATTTAAGAGATTTATATGAAAATCATCACACACAATATGCATCTTATTAAAATTACCAAACAAATTGTCAACATTTTTATTAAATAAATCTAAACATGATGCTGGTGTTCTGTAGAGACAGCTAACAGTAATATTTTTAGATTTTAGAACTGCGATTTTGACAGATAAACACTCTAGAACTCCCTCAATGGTGGTTGACAGACTATCAACAATTTTATAGCTCAGGTCGTTATCCACGTATAATGCGACGCCTCTACCTTTTTTATTAATCCTATTCTTCGTAAAGAGCTCATATCCCTCCAATTCCACTTCACAAGCCTTGTCCCTATCCAACCAAGTCTCCGAAACTGCAATGACACTGAATTTGTTAATTTTACTAAGGTATTCTTTGATATCTTCAAAGTTTTTGTACAGGCTTCTGCTATTGAAATGAATCAAGCTAAAAGCTCCTTCCATATTAATGTTGTTGCTTTGCTCTTCAGTATAATATTCACATTCATTTATTACATTATTATAGAAATTATTATCTGGATCTATATCTTCCCCAAACTCATTTGTTTTATAGTTTAAGAAATCATGCACAATTAAATTACTATGTTCAATCAGTTCACATCTATAAGGACTATCAATATTTTCTAATTCATGTTCATCTTTGTCTCTGTTAACTACTGACAGATCATAATCACACTCAGTCATATTATTGTAAAATTGTTCTTATATAGCTCTTTGGATGTTACCTTGTGTACATACACGCACACACCAACGCACACACACACACACACACACACACACACACGTTTGTTTTGCTATCTTAGTGGGGACTCTCCATAGGCGTAATGGTTTTTATACTGTACAAACTGTATATTCTATACCCCTACACTACCCCTATCCCTAAACCTAACCATCACAGGAAACATTCTGCATTTTTACATTTTCAAAAAAACATCATTTAGTATGTTTATTAATCCATTTCCCTCGTGGGGACCGCTGGCTGGTCCCCACGATGTAGGTGATCTAAGGTTTTTATTACATCGTGGGGACATTTGGTCCCAAAGCTCGATGACACCTTGATTTCACGGAATCATGGGATGTAGTCTATTGTCTTCACGTCTACAGCCGGTGGAAAAGAATCGGGACATGACTCAGGCAGAAATCATGTTAATGGAGAGATTATTAACGTTACTGTAGTATGAAGCACAGCAGGACCGAATGCTGTGAGAGCAGTAACGAGCCCACTGGAGCGATTACTAATGAGAGACGAGTGCAAAACACAGCTCGACAGCAGCGGATCTTTTATTATGCCACAGTCGCCGCTTCCGCTTCTTTCGGTCATGTGCATGTAGGGTAAAGCAGCACTGCTTATCATATTAGATACATTTGTGTGTTGAAAGTTGGTATAGTGCTACTCTGTGCGTACACACTGCAGTAAACTAAATCGATATTAGTCATGGTAAAACATGGTACTCACGATAAATCAAGAAAACGAGATTCAAACAAAAAGACTTAGGTGCCAGCGCAAACCTTCTTTTGGCATAAAAAAAAACTGTCAGGATTTACTAAAGACACGCAGTATAAAATTAGCGACGAAAACATGTGGACTGAGTTGTGTTTGAGGCTGACCTTATTGCATATGCATTTTTAAGAGTTTCCCTTTCAGATGCAAAATTTATTGGAGGAGAGTATTTAAATGAATCACACAATGCGATTTACTAATGTTTACGCTCGTCAATTTACTGGTATTTACACCATTATTTAACGCCCTAAAAAAGCATGTCTTTACCGATTTTGTGACATGGCTGCAATTGTTGCTGTTAGGAGGAGACACAACAGAGAACAGAGAGCGCATGGTAGAAGGACTATTAATTTCTTTGAAATGCCAGAGTAAGACCTTATCCGAACATATCATTTGCCAAGCTATGTTGGCCTATAGGCCAACATGGCTTGTCAAACTATATTATACAGTATATGTGTATGTGTTTGTCAGATTACATGTTAAATTGCGCCTGTGTCGACCTGCACCTGATGAGAACATCAGCATCAGGATTTAGCTCAGTTTATTTGCGACCCAACTCTAATTTGCACTGCTCTTGGAAGATTGCATTAGTCATTATGTAAATGATCTGACCGTGTCTGTGTTCTTTAATATGCATGTCAGCAGATCATGTGCAAAACTTGCCACTCCCATCAACACATTTGTGGAATTGCGCTCTCACGCTAATTTGCCCCGTTTAGTAAATCTGGCCCTTAATGTGTTAAGCGATATAACATGAGTTTTCTGTCGATGAATGTATCCAAACAGTTACTTCCCTGTCTTATAAAACTCATAATATACAGTACTAAAGTGTCTTTGATGTTTCCATGGTTTTTCGACAAAATAAAATGGGAAATCGAGGGTAATGATGTCATTGATAGGCGACACACGGACACGGTGTGTGTCCTGGTTAAAATTGCTTATTTCTCTGGATTTAGAATTTCTTGGAAACATTTGGGATAATGTAAGTACACAAGTCAACAAAAAAATATAACATTGTTTTAGTGGTTTTTGAATATTTTAATCTAAAAATCCTACATATTTGTACCTTAAACTGGTTGCATATGTCAGATTTATTGCATGACTCGGGCAAAGAAAAGCTGTTGCTATCAAACGTTGTTTACTTGATCAAGTCAGTGTAATGGTGAAGGGATAGATCAAAGGGGCCAACTGATGGAAGGTTCGCGAAGAAATTCATGCTCCCTTGTAAAAGTATTTTGTAGTATTTTCAAAATACAAAAATACAGTCGTTTATTTTGATACATGGTGTGGCTGCTGTATTTTGTAGTTTATTTTGATACATTTAAAATTGAGGTATTTGGTATTTTATTTTAAAATACATTTTGATGTATTTTTGCCCAACCCTGGACTAATGCATCCACATGTCACACACTCTGGTTAACTCGTATAACTTATAACTCCCGTTTCCTTTTCAAGAGCTCCCTCTGTTGCTCTGGCTGAAAGGATAACAGTATAGTGAGACGGAGAGATCGCTCAAACGTCCTCTGATTGCAATCATTGCATAATTTAGAGGAAAATTAATAGAAATATTCAGAAAAGTGATGTAAGCATAGGGTATTTTATCAATATATTTCAAAATGTGTAAGCCTTTGGACTTAAAAGCCTTAATGGAGTTGTTTTGTGCATTCTTGTGATCGTAAATAAATGGAAGCAGGTGCAACTGAATAGGTTTGTGTTCTCTTTTTATGTCAATATAAATATCAGTTAGATACAGCATGACTGATGTGCACTCCTGACATAAATAAATAAATTACTGTTAATGTAACATTTTTTATTGTAAAACATTGTTCAAATATTGATGCTGGAATCTTTAGTCTTTAAGTAAAGGCGTTTTAAGCAAACGTTCACAAGTTTGGATCGCTAAATCTTGAATGACTGTCAACAGCTGAATGAATGAGTGTCACGTCCAGCTTGTTTACTTTGAACCGGAAAACACTCCCACTTTTGACGCAAAGCCTCATGGGGCGTAGGAAACTTGTGGATAGTGTTTTTATATTTATGTCTGGTATTTGGGGGATGGGGGGTTTAGTTATGTGTGTTTCTTCTTTATGTATAATGTGAAAACAAAAAAAACAAAACAAAAAAAAACCTTGATCAAAAAAAGAACACCAAATAACCAAAATCCCATATAATTCATAAATTTATGCACATCAGCAGCCATGAAAAAAAAAAAAAAAACTTTTCAGAATTCAGTGTATAGTATGTGTACAGTGTAACAGCTCTCCGGCCAAACTGAGCTATCGGGGGAGAAGAGCCTTGGTGAGAGAGGTAAAGAAGAACCCAAAGATCACTGTGGCTGAGCTCCAGAGATGCAGTCGGGAGATGGGAGAAAGTTGTAGAAAGTCAACCATCACTGCAGCCCTCCACCAGTCGGGGCTTTATGGCAGAGTGGCCCGACGGAAGCCTCTCCTCAGTGCAAGAC
>RJVU01049301.1:3835406-3873084 GCA_003731715.1 Anabarilius grahami
ATTCTCATTTGCTCTGACATGCACTGTGAGCTGTAAGGTCTTATATAGACAGGTGTGCGGCTTTCCTAATCAAGTCCAATCAGTATAATCAAACACAGCTGGACTCAAATGAAGGTGTAGAACCATCTCAAGGATGTTCATAAGAAATGGACAGCACCTGAGTTAAATATATGAGTGTCACAGCAAAGGGTCTGAATACTTAGGACCATGTGATATTTCAGTTTTTCTTTTTTTAATAAATCTGCAAAAATGTCAACAATTCTGTGTTTTTCTGTCAATATGGGGTGCATTAATGAGGAAAAAAAAATGAACTTAAATGATTTTAGCAAATAGCTGCAATATAACAAAGAGTGAAAAATTTAAGGGGGTCTGAATACTTTCCGTACCCACTGTATACCTACTACAGTACACAGATCCATTCAGAATTACTAAACACAGCAACAAATGACAAATATAAACATTATCCTGAATGTGTGTGGAAACAACGTGAATGTGTGTGAAAGCCCACATATATGCACATTAATATAACAGACTTACACATGCTTACTGTATGACTCCTGTACGTCACCACAATTGTCGTTACCTAGATTGCAATCCTCATCCATAAAACCTTTACTAGCGAGGCGCCAGTTTTCTTTATTAAGCCAAGAAACTTAGTTTGCGTATCATCTGGCTATACAGCAGTGGGATGTTCAGTCTGTATTTCACACAGCGCGATGCGTGAGGGCTCGCTCTCCTCAGAAACAATCAGAATATAACAGAGCTTGTGTTTTAAAGTGAAACCTATACTGGAATGAATAATTCACTGAAAATGCAACACGAGTCTCTAATCTCTCTGCCATCTCTGATGTATTCAGCCTGGTTTTCTTTACATTAGCACTGTTTTGGACTGATTGTTTGAATGAATTCACTTACTGGGTCATTGGACTGAAAACTTTCACATTATTAAGTTTAAAATTATCTGATCTGTTAAAGGGTTATAATAGAAATTTCCGCCTTCTAGGGTTACAGGTGCTTGCGCCATTGTGATGCTCAGTGTGATAATCTCCCGACTTCAAAGATTATATAACTGCGTGACGTTAACAAGTGCACTGTGTATTCTGACACCTTTCTATCAGAACCAGTATTAACTTCGTGAGCAATTTGAGCTACAGTAGCTCGTCTGTTGGATCGGACCACATGAGCCAGCCTTCGCTCCCCAACTGCATCAATGAGCCTTGGCCGCCCATGACCCTGTCGCCGGTTTACCACTGTTCCTTCCTTGGACCACTTTTGATAGATACTGACCACTGCAGACCAGGAACACCCCACAAGAGCTGCAGTTTTGGAGATGCTCTGACCCAGTCGTCTAGCCATCACAATTTGGCCCTTGTCAAACTCACTCAAATCCTTACGCTTGAGGACAAAATGTTCACTTGCTGCCTAATATATCCCATTACTAACAGGTGCCGTGATGAAGAGATAATCAGTGCTATTCACTTCACCTGTCAGTGGTCAGTGGTAATGTTATGCCTCGGTGCAAATTTAGATTTTATATATATATATAAATATATATATAGCTACCATATGCAGAAGACAGCAGGTGAACAGCACAGTCTGGTGGCTAGGTAATTATCTTCAGTGCTCTTACCGATCATAGGCGACTCAATAAAGCTCCAGGCGTTGGTTTGAGGCACATATGATTGAAGTACTCCAGCAGAGCGACCGGCCTCATTCACCCCTCCAAACACATATATCTTCCCTCCACAGACAGTCGCTGCTGCAGAATGGACAGGTTTGGGCAAAGAAGCCACCATCTCCCACTGGTTAGTGATGGTGTCGTACCTGGAAAGAAAATGAAAAGCGATTTAGCCTGGAACATTACAAAGAACAGAATTCAAAGAGCCTTTTTAGACAAAATAAATATTCTATTCTATTCTATTCTATTTAGTGCTGTCAAACGATTAATCGAGATTAATCGCATCCAAAATAAAAGTTTGTGTTTACATAATATATATGTGTACTGTGTATATTTATTAAGTATATATAAATACACACACATGCATGTATATATTTAACAAAAATATATTATATTTATATATAAAATATTGGTAACACTTTATTTTAGGGTCTTTTAACTAGTTGCATATTAGCATGCATATTAATAGAATAATGGCTATTTGTTAGTACTTATCAAGCACATAGTAATGCCTTATTCTGCATGAACTTATTCTACATTCTTAATCCTACCCAATACCTAAACTTAACAACTACCTTACTAACTATTAATAAGCAGTAAATTAGGAGTTCATTGAGGGAAAAGTCGTAGTTAAAAGATTGTGTTCCATACACTAAAGTGTTACCAAAATATTTAAATTTATATATAATATAAATTATAGATATAAATATATAAATATACATTTATACATGTAAATATTTCTTAAATAAATACATGTATGTGTGTGTGTGTATTTATATATACATAAAAAATATACACAGTACACACAAATATATTATGTAAACACAAACCTTTATTTTGTATGTGATTAATCGTGATTAATTGTTTGACAACACTAATTCTATTCTATTCTATTTCTACTGCTCATATGTATAGTTAAAAGTTTTACAAACACCCTGGCAACCACCCCTAAATCTTTTTTTTTCCCTAAAAAAATGACTATTAAAGGCCTAAATAAAAAGACATGTTCCATGAATCTTTAAATGAAGCCCATGGCTTATATCAGCATGTTTCCGCTTCATGCCTGATGAAGCTTCAGGAAAATAAAGTATATTGCGAGAGTTTTTTAATATAGAGATAATTTGTAAACTCCAGCTTTTAAACAAAAGTAAAAAGAGACTGCAGTGAAAAATGTGCATGGCACGAACCATTGTCCTGCTCAAAAAAGATGATTGTCACGAACACTGTCCTGCTCAAAAAAGAAAGAAAAAAAAAATGGATTGAATATAGAAAATAAAGGAGCATTAGGATTCCTTGCATTTCTATGACATTATTTTCATGACAATCAAGGACATTTCAAGTCAAAATACTATAACTGTAATATAAAATACATATTATAAAATCAACATCTTATTTTAAAATGTTTGTATACAGTAAATCATTAAATAAGATTTAAAATAGTGGAATCGATGCACTTTCTAAACAATTATTTTTAAACACTTCAATATCTATTAAGTATTCACACAGATCTCTCTCTCTCTATATATATATATATATATATATTCTGCATTATAAACAGACACACACATTTATATATATATACAGTGGGTACGGAAAGTATTCAGGCCCCCTTAAATTTTTCACTCTTTGTTATATTGCAGCCATTTGCTAAAATCATTTAAGTTCATTTTTTTTCCTCATTAATGTACACACAGCACCCCATACTGACAGAAAAACACAGAATTGTTGACATTTTTGCAGATTTATTAAAAAAGAAAAACTGAAATATCACATGGTCCTAAGTATTCAGACCCTTTGCTCAGTATTTAGTAGAAGCACCCTTTTGATCTAATACAGCCATGAGCCTTTTTGGGAAAGATGCAACAAGTTTTTCACACCTGGATTTGGGGATCCTCTGCCATTCCTTCTTGCAGATCCTCTCCAGTTCTGTCAGGTTGGATGGTAAATGTTGGTGGACAGCCATTTTTAGGTCTCTTCAGAGATGCTCAATTGGGTTTAAGTCAGGGCTCTGGCTGGGCCATTCAAGAATAGTCACGGAGTTGTTGTGAAGCCACTCCTTCGTTATTTTAGCTGTGTGCTTAGGGTCATTGTCTTGTTGGAAGGTAAACCTTCGGCCCAGTCTGAGGTCCTGAGCACTCTGGAGAAGGTTTTCTTCCAAGATATCCCTGTACTTGGCCGCATTCATCTTTCCCTCGTCCTGTCCCCCACAGCATGATGCTGCCACCACCATGCTTCACTGTTGGGACTGTATTAGACAGGTGATGAGCAGTGCCTGGTTTTCTCCACACATACCGCTTAGAATTAAGGCCAATAAAAGTTCTATCTTGGTCTCATCAGACCAGAGAATCTTATTTCTCACCATGTTAGCAAACTCCATGCGGGCTTTCATGTGTCTTGCACTGAGGAGAGGCTTCCGTCGGGCCACTCTGCCATAAAGCCCTGACTGGTGGAGGGCTGCAGTGATGGTTGACTTTCTACAACTTTCTCCCATCTCCCGACTGCATCTCTGGAGCTCAGCCACAGTGATCTTTGGGTTCTTCTTTACCTCTCTCACCAAGGCTCTTCTCCCCCAATAGCTCAGTTTCGCCAGACGGCCAGCTCTAGGAAGGGTTCTGGTCATCCCGAACATCTTCCATTTAAGGATTATGGAGGCCACTGTGCTCTTAGGAACCTTAAGTGCAGCAGAATTTTTTTTGTAATCTTGGCCAGATCTGTGCCTTGCCACAATTCTGTCTCTGAGCTCTTCAGGCAGTTCCTTTGACCTCATGATTCTCATTTGCTTTGACATGCACTGTGAGCTGTAAGGTCTTATATAGACAGGTGTGTGGCTTTCCTAATCAAGTCTAATCAGTAAAATCAAACACAGCTGGACTCAAATGAAGGTGTAGAACCATCTAAAGGATGATCAGAAGAAATGGACAGCACCTGAGTTAAATATATGAGTGTCACAGCAAAGAGTCTGAATATTTAGGACCATGTGATATTTCAGTTTTTCTTTTTTAATAAATCTGCAAAAATGTCAACAATTCTGTGTTTTTCTGTCAATATGGGGTGCTGTGTGTACATTAATGAGAAAAAAAAATGAACTTAAATGATTTTAGCAAATGGCTGCAATATAACAAAGAGTGAAAATTTTAAGGGGGTCTGAATACTTTCCGTACCCACTGTATATATATATTGCAGAAAATGCATCTATAATAAAAAATAATGCAGAAACTGCATCCTCAATGGGTGTGGACTTTTAAAACTGAAAAATATATGTGCTTATAATGCAGAAAATGCATCTATAATAAAAATAATGCAGAAAATGCATCCTCAATGGGTGTGGACTTCTAAAATTGAACTCTGGATTGATCCTCATCTAATCCCGCGACAGGCTCACAGGTGTGGGAAGTGGAAGCTATATTTGGATTGTGCAAAATCATACAAGCGCAGGTTTGACTGAGGAGCTGAGCAACCTAGATTCCAACTCAGATAATGCTTTGAGTTTGTGCAGGAAGACCTGTGGGAGACATCAGGAGATTGCCTGTTAGAGGGTGAAAATTGAGCAGGGAATGAGACCCGGTCGCGCTCACTGAGTGAGACCATTATGAGTCTTAATGGAGGAGCAGAAAACGTGTTTGGAGCCGGTGGAGACTGCAGTCGAGTCGACCTTATCTACTGCACATTTAACAGATACTGACTGTGGAAGATTGCTGGAGAAGCTTATCTCGTTTGCCTCAATGAAGGGAAATGCTGGAAAAATCTCATAAGCAAAACCCTGCATCACAGTAACATGCATTAAAGGAATATTGCAGGATACTTTCACCTTAATGTCTATAGAGAGACTACAGCAGCAGGCAGGTGCACTGGAGGGTTTTAATACAGAAACTTGAAGCTTGTACTTCTGTTAAAGCATTTACAATAGTTGCCTATTTTCATTGTCCAGCATCGCCCATTTTCATCGTCAGATCATATAGTAAAGTACCACTATGCTAAAAATGATTTTCTTACTTAGCATTTTTGTTAGTGAAGTACTCAAGACCATTTTTTGAAGGTCTTGGTCTTGCCTCGACCGCATTTGTGCTCGGTCTTGTCTGGTCTAAGAGAACTCTAGATTTTATTTCAAGACTACAATTGGGGGGATATAACTAAATTGCCAGTGCATTGTCTGATTTATTTGTTAACACAATTAAAGATGCAGAATGTAATATTGACAGGTAGCAGATGAATTGACACAGATGCCAATGCTCTTTAGGTCTTGTAGAGTCTTGTAACTAGCTGTAGCATTGATTTTCGGAGAAAAAAGTATTTGAACTCTCTGCAAATATAGTTTAGTATAGTATTTTCATGCTTTAGTACAGTAAAAAAGAAATTACATAATGTGATTGGATGTAAAACTTCCTGCTTCACATGCAATCAATATCCAATTTCTAATTTAATTTATTTTGTTACTGTTGTGCCAGGTCAGAAATGAACAGGGAATTGTGTAAAAAATGTCACCATATTTAATACAATTGCCCACAAAATTCAAGATATGATTGCAAAAAAAAGTACTTGTATGAGATCTTGTTTTTTTTTTAAATATTATAACATATTATATAATAAAGCAACACCACAAGAGCAAGAGAGCTGTTTTTACAAATATGAGCATGATTGCAAATGATGATTGATAATATTGATTTTACAAATGTTCAATAACCAAAATTTTATTTTTAAAACAGTAATCTCAACATTATTTATGCAGTTGTAATTGTACCAATTCAGAGGCAACTTTTGTGTCTGCAGTGCAAAGAAGAATTTTGTTGAAATGTGATTTAATTTGATTGGTAACAGCTCTATATAGTGTCTTATTATTCTACATTTTATTTATTGATTAAATATAATCCATTTCTCAGGCAGTAAATGTGGATCTGGTCTGGTTTGGTCTTGACTACAAGCAAACACCACTAACAAGTTAAAAAACATTTTTTTTCAACACCGTACAGTAAAGCAGATGGCTCGCAAGCGGACATTTCATGCTCTCTTTTGGCGCGTGGTTAAGCGGGCGGTTCATTGTCAGCTCAGCGGCTCGTGGTTAAGACCATTAATTACACAGAGGGAGAGTGTTATCAGGCGACTTCTGCCTCTTTTTTAATGAGACTTTTACAGCGGCGTACAGGAAGGAACTAATTATACAAGGCAGAGACTCGCTTAATGAAAGTGCGGTTATAAATACAGACATCTGTGGAACAAATGAAAAATCATTAGGACTCACGTTTTCTCGCATAAAAGGAGTCTGATATGAATTAAAGCAATTAGCGAGGAAACACCTGCAATCATGTGACTTTTCTAGCATATGTGGCTTTGATGCAAATTCTGTTTTAATTAGCCAGTATTGTTTTTTCAATAAACAAATCCAGAGGAAAATTCTTTTAGATTTTGCTAATCCATAAAACCTACATATACAATATCATTAGCATAATTTCTCACTTGTTTTTAAATAGCATCTGCTTCCACAAATACCAAGAACATTCATATTATTTAACTTAAACAAACGTAGCTTTTTTCTCGGCAGTGCATGGACAGGATGATCGTACTAGAGCGAGGGACCCCCATCCTAAAATTTAAAAGCCATCTATATAGTTTATTATAAAATAACCCATTTTATACTGTGAAAAATTAATATTATAAATATGCCTAAAATATTGCTTGGAAAATATTTTCCAGTTATATTATTATTACATTATAGTGCTATTTATTATTTACTCATTTACTTATTTATTTTAATCTAACTTGTATATATTTATTTCAATCTAGCTTATGTATTTTTATCAATTTTTTATTTATTTGCTTATTTGTTTTATTGTATATTGTGTACTTATTGTGTATATATATATATATATATTTTTTTTTTTACACTTTCTCTAAACTTTTCCACACACCCCAGTTTGACAACCTCTGACCTAAAACACCCTAGAGCCTGCTAGTAACCCTAGACCAACAACCTGGAACCATAGCAACCAATTACCAATAGATAACATTACCAATCACATAGCAAACACTCATAACACCCAAGTAAAGACTTAGCAATGCAAGTACACAGCATTCAAGCTACTAAATAACATTTAAAATTTTGTTTTAATTTTTATATAAAAAATAAAACAGTAGTTTTTTAAAACTTTTGGGCAAAGTTTGTCAGGTCAACATTCAAAGTCTGTCTTCCCCAATTTTCCCTTTTCTAGTCATCTATCTTACTCTTATGAGAAACCTAGGAGACTGACAGGAGACAGGAGAAATTATTGTTCCCTCTTTGATTTGTCGTTAATTAGCATCTGCTTCTATAAATATCATGCACGTTCATATTTCTTTTTGCGGAGTCTACAAATTACCCATCTTAAACAAACAAGCTGAAGTTTCTCTGTAGTGTTCCCAGTGCTTTAAAACACGCTGTAAATTCTCTGGTGTGACAGGTGTTCCTGCTTTCCAGATCGGTGTCTCATGGGAGGTGAACATTCATGGGCCGACATGAGACATCAAGCAGGCAGTTCAAGAAGTCCACACATGCCTGCAGCCGAGGCAGCTGCGAGGGAACGAGGGGTCAGGCCCTAGGACGACTCTGCAATGGTTAGACTCACAGATATGTGCTGAACTGTGGTGAGCAAGTCTTCATAGTGACCGTTGGCCAAACTCGTGACATGAGTGATGGCGTATCTCGATCAAAGGTTACTTGGCCTAGTCTCTGCGGCAACCAATTTAAAAATAATAACTCAAAGACCGTGAAAGCCTCTTAGAGCTGGGCGACTGGGCCTCAAAAAGGGAGCAGAAATTAGTGAAAGGGGTCATACAATGAAAAAATAATACAACTTTCCTTGTTCTTTTGAGGTAAAAGAGATTAATTTATCATTAAAGCACACTCTCAAATGTAATATTAATACATACGTCCTACCTAGTCAAATGAAATCATGTACAATATCAAACAGAATTCATAAAAATATAATAGCGAAACACAAGAGTAGCTTCGGAAATCCTTGTTGTATCTTGGGACTAAAACAAACACCCTTACAGGCTTCTTTTAAATGAAAACAGCTTTTGCTTTTGTCAACACGAATAAATTGGTTACAACAGCACTAAAACAAAGCGCTACCCCCCTCCATAATCTATCCCATAATCCTAAATCTACCCTTCAAAGAAAATTTTCTACATTTTTAGATTTTCTAACACACACACACACACGTCTGGTTCACTATCCTTGTAGGGACTCTCCATAGCATCATTTAATACAATATGTTTATTAATCCATTTCCCACATGGGGACTGCTGGCTAGTCCCCACAATGTACATATGAAAAAACATGGCAGCATGGCTTGGGTTTGCAAAGCTGCATCTGAACAAACAATAAGACTTCTAGAACGAAGTCCTTTCGACATATGAGACCAAAGTGGAGATGTTTGGCCTTAATGCACATCGCCAAGTTTGGTGAAAACCAAAAACAGCATATCAGCACAAACACCTCATACCAAAAGTCAAGCATGCTGGTTGAGGGCTGATGATTTGGGCCTTGTTTTGTAGCCACAGGCCCTGGGCACCTCACAGTCACTAAGTCGACCATGAACTTCTCTGTATAACAAAGTTTTCTAGAGTCAAATGTGAGGCCATCTGTCCGACAGCTAAAGCTTGGCCAAAATTGGCTCATGCAACTGGACAATGATCCGAAGATCACCAGCAAATCTACAACAGAATGGCTGAAAAAGAAAATAATCAAGGTGTTGCAATGACCCAGTTGAAGTCCAGACCTCATCCCCACTGAAATGCCGTGGCAAGAGCTGTACATTAACAAATGCTCAGAAACCTCAATAAACTGGAGCAACATTGTAAAGAAGAATGGGCCAAATTCCCTACAGAATGATGTGGGAGAGTGATAAAGTCATACAGAAAATTATTGCTTCAAGTTATTTCTGCTAAAAGTGGATCCACAAGCAATTGAATCATAGGGTGTCCTAACTTTGTCACCGATGGCTGTTCCATCTTGGCTTTAATTTTGTTTAATAAATGATGACGGTGTGATATATTGTGTGTTTTGTTCATCTGAGTTTTTATTTTCCAAGTTTTAAGACCTGCCAAGCACTAGATGATTTTTTGTAATGTCCTGATACAGAAAAGCATGGAATACAATAGGGTGTGCTAACGTTTTCACAAGACTGTATAATAGATTTTGCAGATTTGTTGTGGGATGTTCTTTTTTTACTCATCACTATACAATGTAGGATGTACTTGTCACGGTTGCTGATCCGCTGTCTCATTCTGTTGTCTGAGTGTGTGTGCGTTCTGTCACGTAATCGGTTCGTGTGGGCGTCACCGCTGATTATCATGATCAGCGGCAGCTGGTTCTCATCATCTCTGCCTATTTAATGCCCTGTCTTTCGTCTCTTGTTTGTCAGATCGTTGTATGAAGTACCCTGTGTTGTTCCTGTGTTCCTCGTGTGTGTTCCTGTTGGATCTTGAGTTCTTCGTGTCGTTGTGTTCCTGTCTCTTGTTCTTCGTTGGATTACCTCATCGATCAGCACCTCCACGGACTTCCCACACAATCCTCACTTCCACGGACCTTCCTCACGATCTTCACTCACCCGGACTTCGATCTCCAACACCACTCACCTGTTCCACAACCCATCGAAGTCCCTGCGCTCAATAAATGAGATTTATTACTTGCAATTGCATCTGCCTTATTTTTCCCGTGACAGAACGATCTGACCAACATGGATGCAGCAAGTTCAGCGGCGCTGACTGAATTCATCAACCACAGTATATCGCGGATGGATCAGCAGCAGGAGAGCATTTCATCGACTGGCCGTGCTGTGCAGGCACTGGTGACGCAGTTGTCTGAGCTCTCCCAGCAACTTCAACAACTGCGCAATCCCACTGCGCCGCCCACGCCGCCGGCTCCCCCCGCACCACTGGATCGTGGAAACCAACCTGAGCCACGCCTGCCTGTCCCTCAACCCTACGCCGGTGAGCCGAATTTTTGCAGAGCCTTTATTAACCAATGTTCTATGCATTTCTCACTTCAGCCCCGAACCTTCGAAAGGGATGAAACCAATGTGGCGTTCGTGCTCACGCCACTCAAGGGACAGGCGGCCTTGTGGGGGACGGCGGTGTGGGAGAACCGGGACCCATGCTGTTCCTCGTTCCAGGCACTCGCCGCAGAAATGAAGAGGGTCTTCGACCGTGCGGTCGCTGGCAAGGAAGCAGCCCGACGACTTACGGAATTAAAGCAAGGGAGCCGCACGGTAGCGGAGTATTCCATTGAGTTCCGGACTCTCGCGGCAGAGTGCAGATGTAACGAGGAGGCGCAGTGGGACGTCTTCCTGCATGGGTTGGCTGACCGTGTCCACAAGGAGATATACATCTTGGACTTGCCTCAGGATCTCAATGGGCTCATTGACCTCGCGTTTTTCTCGGCCTGACCACGGAGCTAGTGGCGCGGAGGCACGGGCGACCAGCGTTGGGGACACGGTCGGCCCCACCTACGACTCTGAACCCATGCAGGTAGGGAGAGCTCGGCTTTCCCGGGAGGAGAGAGAAAGGCGGAGATCCCAGGGACTTTGTATTTATTGTGGAGGAGCGGGGCATTTCCTGAGTTCATGCCCGGTAAAAGATCGAGCCAGATAGTAAACAAGAGGCTACTATCGGGTGGGATCTCCGCGGATAAGTCCTCACCATCCACTCTCCTTCCGGTAAGACTAAGATGGGCCACTCACACCCTCACCTGTCAAGCCTTACTGGACTCTGGAGCAGAAGGTAACTTCATGGACACTCAGTTTGCACGAAAGTTTCACTTACCCATCAAAACACTCACCAAGCTGATTTCTGTTGACGCCCTCAATGGCCAGAGCCTTCCGGACATCTCACTCACCACCGACTACATAACCATGATCCCCTCTGGTAACCACACTGAACCCATTCAGTTTCTCCTTATGGACTCCCCCCTAGCACCCATTGTTCTCGGACATCCCTGGCTAACTAAACACAATCCCAAGGTGGACTGGCGGCAACACTCCATCCTCGAATGGAGCACTCAGTGTTACGAGTCTTGTCTTGTCAATGTCAATGTCAATGTCAAGTTTATTTATATAGCACCATTTCCACAACACATGGTTGACCAATGTGCTTTACATAAAACACACACCACAATTGCACAGCAAAGATAAAAGTAAAAGTTAAAAAAACACATCCTGGTAAAAACACAGTGCTTCAGCCAGAAATAAAAGCTTTGTCAAACAGATAGGTTTTTAATCTTGACTTAAAAACGAACACAGAGGGAGCTAATCGAATAGAAGAGGGCAACTCATTCCAAAGTCTTGGGGCGATAGATGAAAACGCACGATCGCCCCTGGACTTCAGCCTCGTCTTTGGTGTAAACAATAGTCTCTGGTTTGATGACCGGAGAGATCTTGTTTCGCTGCGTTCAATTAAAAGTTCAGATATATACGAAGGGGCCATACCATGTAGTGATTTAAACACGATTAATACAATTTTAAAATCAACTCTGTAGCGTACAGGCAGCCAGTGTAAAGACTGTAAAACTGGAGTAATATGATCCCGCTTACAAGACCTGGTCAGAAATCTTGCTGCTGCGTTCTGGACCAGCTGTAAACGAGAAAGAGCTGTTTGACTAATCCCAGCGTACAGTGAGTTACAATAATCTAATCTGGAGGTAATGAAAGCATGTATCACTTTTTCAAGGTTTTTAAAAGATAGGAAAGGTTTTACTTTAGCAAGAAGCCTCAGTTGGAAAAAGGACGATTTAACCACAGTATTAATCTGTCTATCAAATTTCATTTGTTCATCAAATACAACACCCAAATTTTTTACATGTTGCTTAACATACGGTGATAACTCACCCAAATTTGGAATTGTAGAAGTCACAGACCCAGAGGGTTTAAAAACAATCAGTTCTGTTTTGCTCTCATTAAAATTTAAAAAGTTTAGAGACAACCATTTCTTTACATCACTTAAACAAAGCAATAGTGCATTCAGTCCATCCAGTGCATTCCGTTTTAGAGGCAGATAAACTTGTGTATCGTCCGCGTAGCAATGGAACGATAGCCCATACTTTCTGAAAATAGAGCCAAGAGGGAGCATATAGAGAGAGAAAAGAAAGGGAGCTAAAATTGATCCTTGAGGAACTCCACTGGTTATCGCAGCTTTACTTGAGGTATGATCTCCTAACTTCACTGAAAAGGTCCTATTTGTCAGATATGATCTAAACCACTGCAGGGCACTGCCAGTAATACCGGCACTATATTCCAGTCGATCAAGAAGTACAGCGTGATCGACAGTATCAAATGCAGCGGTGAGATCTAAGAGGAGTAAAACCGCATAGTTACCTGAGTCACATGTTAACAGTATATCATTTGAAACTTTCAGCAGTGCAGTCTCAGTAGAGTGATGTTTTCTAAACCCAGATTGGAAAACCTCGAAGATCAAATTTTCAGCCATAAAAGATTGTATCTGATCAAGAACTGATTTCTCAATAATTTTTGAAATGAAAGGCAAATTGGAGATAGGCCTAAAATTTGTCAGAATAGTAGGATCCATACCCTGTTTTTTAAGCAGAGGGCGAACAATTGCATGTTTAAGCGACTCTGGAAAAGTACCTGTTTGTAAACAGCGATTTATCAAAAACAGAAGATTTTGGACAACCACATCAATAACTTGCTTAAAGAAGAGAGGGGGCATTACATCAGTTGGGGAACCAGATGCTTTCAGGTGATCCACTATTTCTATTAGATGGTTATCTGTAATAGGAGTAAAACAACTAAAAACAGCAGTACATCTAGAGAGAGTTGAAGGGTCAGATGAAACTGGGTTTAGCCCCATTCTTAAGTCATGTGTCTTCTGTAAAAAGAAACAAAGAAAGTCTTCACAGGAAACTATTGACACTTCTATATCAGGACCAATGAAGGGGTTGATGTTAGAATTTATAACATTAAACAGAGTTTTCGGTTTATGACAGTTCTTGTTTATAATGTCAGTGAAATAAATTGATCTTGCCGTTTTCACTGCTTTCTGAAATTGAGTTAGTGAGTCTCTGAACATTTGCATTGAAACCTGAAGTCTGTCCTTCCTCCATTTTCGTTCAAATCTTCTGCAAATACGCCTAAGAGTGCGAGTTGTGTCATTAAGCCAAGGCTCAGATTTCGGTTTATGGAGATGTGTCTGCTTGTCCGTCTGTTTCTGTTTCTGTGTTACAGGAGAAGGCGGCAGATCTGTCAAACGTGCCCGCGGAGTGCCTGGATCTGAAGGAAGTGTTCAGTAAGGGTTCTATTTTGTCGGGAAGAAGGATGGTTCCTTGCGACCTTGTATTGATTACCGGGGACTGAATAACATCACAGTGAAGAATACTTATCCTTTGCCGTTGATGTCTTCAGCCTTCGAGAGGTTGCAGGGAGCATCCATTTTCACAAAGTTGGATTCACGTAATGCTTATCATTTGGTACGCATCAGGAAGGGGGATGAATGGAAGACCGCTTTTAATACCCCTAGGGGGCACTTTGAATACTTGGTCATGCCCTTCGGGCTGTCCAACTCCCCGGCGGTCTTCCAAGCACTCGTCAATGACGTGTTGAGAGATATGGTTGACCAGTTCATATATGTCTACCTGGACGACATATTGATTTTTTCCTCATCTCTCCAGGAACACGTTCAACATGTCAGACGGCCTTGACCTCCCCCAGAACGACGTTCAGGTGGTCTGATGCAGCTGATGCTGCATTTACCAAACTGAAAAGCTGCTTCGTTTCGGCTCCCATTCTGATAGCCCCTGATTCCACACGTCAGTTCGTGGTGGAGGTCGATGCGTCAGAGGTGGGGGTAGGTGCAGTTCTATCCCAGCGTTCTCCCACAGACGATAAGATGCATCCCTGCGCGTTTTATTCCCATTGTTTGTCCCCAGCCGAGCGCAATTATGACATTGGTAACAGAGAGTTGCTGGGAGTCAAGTTAGCGTTGGAAGAATGGCGTCATTGGTTGGAAGGTTCAGGGGTACCTTTTATCATTTGGACCGATCATAAGAACTTAGAATATATCAGAACTGCTAAAAGACTTAACTCCAGGCAGGCTCGGTGGGCACTTTTTTCGGACGTTTTGACTTTTTGCTCTCGTACCGCCCGGGTTCTAAAAACATCAAACCCGATTCTTTATCTCGTATTTTTGATCCTTCTGAACGCTCGTCTACTCCCGAGTGTATTCTTCCCGAGACATTAGTGGTCTCCACTCTGACATGGGAGATCGAATCGAAGGTCAAATCGGCCTTAGAAGGGGTAACGCCTCCGCCCGGGTGCCCACCGAATCGTTTGTTTGTGCCGGAGAGGTTAAGGTCCAATGTTATCAAGTGGGGGCATTGTTCCAACGTGGCTTGTCATCCAGGGGTTAATTGTACCAATTTTTTGGTCAAGCAACGATTCTGGTGGCCTGCCATGGCTCGTGACATTCGCAGTTTTGTTTTGGCTTGCTCGGTTTGTGCCACTGGTAAGACTTCCAATCGACCCCCAGATGGGTTACTCCAACCGCTGTCTGTCCCTTCGAGACCCTGGTCCCACATTGCGCTAGATTTTGTCACCGCCCTCCCACCCTCCCAAGGGAAAATGGTTGTTTTGACCGTAGTGGACCGGTTCTCGAAGGCGACTTATTTCATCCCTTTGCCCAAATTACCCTCTGCTAAGGAGACAGCGGTAGCTGTCGTAGATCACGTCTTTCGGTTACATGGCCTCCCGATGGACGTGGTTTCCGACAGGGGGCCCCAATTTGTGTCCAAATTTTGGCAGGAGTTTTGTAAGTTACTGGGGGCGACGGTCAGTCTTTCGTCGGGGTTCCATCCTCAGAGCAATGGCCAAACCGAGAGAGCCAACCAAGATTTGGAAAGAACGTTGCGATGTTTGGTCTCCAAGAATCCTTCCTCCTGGAGCCAACAACTCTCTATGGTAGAGTATGCACATAATTCATTACCAGTGTCTTCCACGGGCCTCTCGCCGTTCGAATGTAGTTTAGGTTACCAGCCACCTATCTTTCCCAGTCTGGAATCCGAAGTCGCGCTCCCCTCCGCTCACGCCTTCGTCCAGAGGTGCCACCACACTTGGAATAGAGCCCACGAGACTCTTCTCTAAGTGGGGGCGCGCACCGGTCGAAGCCTCCCGTATACATCGTGGGTCAAAAAGTGTGGCTTTCTACCAAGAACATTCCGCTCCGCGCCGTCTCTAATAAGCTTGCTCCCAAATTCATCGGCCCGTTCCCTGTAACCAAGATCATTAGTCCGGTGGCAGTCTCAAACTTCCTCCAGCGTACAGGAGAATTCATCCTGCCTTTCATGTGTCCAAAATCAAGCCTGTGTTTCATTCACACAATAATTTGGGGGCAGTCGTGGCCTAATGGATAGAGAGTCGGACTTGTAACCCAAAGGTCATGGGTTCGAGTCTCAGGTCCGGCAGGGATTGTCGGTGAGGGGAGTGAATGTCCAGCGCTCTCCCCACCCTCAATACCACGACTGAGGTGAGACCCTTGAGCAAGGCACCGTACCCCCAACTGCTCCCCGGGCGCCGCAGCAATGGCTGCCCACTGCTCCGGGTGTGTGTTCACTGCTGTGTGTGTGCACTTGGATGGGTTAAATGCAGAGCACAAATTCCGAGTATGGGTCACCATACTTGGCCACATGTCACTTCACTTATTCACTTAATCCGCCGACTCCGGTTCCCCCACCGCCGCGACTCGTAGACGGGGAACCCACATATTCGGTCAATCGTATTCTGGACTCGAGAAGGAGGGGACGCGGATTCCAGTACTTGGTGGACTGGGAAGGTTACGGTCCGGAGGAGAGAAGTTGGGTTCCTGCTAGGGACATACTGGATCACTCCCTTATCGATGATTACAATCGACAGGTAGGTGGTCCTTGGAACGCCGTGAAGCGTTCCTAGGAGGGGGGGTACTGTCACGGTTGCTGATCCACTGTCTCATTCTGTTGTCTAAGTGTGTGTGCGTTCTGTCACGTAATCGGTTCGTGTGGGCATCGACGCTGATTATCATGATCAGCGGCAGCTGGTTCTCATCATCTCTGCCTATTTAATGCCCTGTCTTTCGTCTCTTGTTTGTGAGATCGTTGTATGAAGTACTCTGTGTTGTTCCTGTGTTCCTCGTGTGTGTTCCTGTTGGATCTTGAGTTCATCGTGTCATTGTGTTCCTGTCTCTTGTTCTTCATTGAATTACCTTATCGATCAGCACCTCCACGGACTTCCCACACGATCCTCACTTACACGGACCTTCCTCGCGATCTTCACTCACCTGGACTTCGATCTCCAACACCACTCACCTGTTCCACAACCCATCGAAGTCCCTGCGTCATCGCTCTCCTGCTGGCTGCCGCATTATCTCTGTTTTTCCTGGTGTGAAGCTCAATAAATGAGATTTATTACTTGCAATTGCATCTGCCTTATTTTTCCCGTGACAGCCATCTCTGCATGTAAGAAGACATATTCATTGGCTTCAATTTATATTTAACAAAACTTTGTACCTTTTTCTTTAAATATTACCATGTTCATTCTTTTAGACAAAAAAAAAAAAAAAAAAAAANAAAAAAAAAAAAAAAAAAAACTTGGCAAAAGAGCTTTTATGTTTACATTCCCAATAGACTGGTATAATTTACTTGTAGACATTAGATCCATTACATAATTTTGGATGTTTAAACAATCTTTGTCATCTTATTATTTGACTGTGCATGCTATCATTGAAGCTGTCACTGTTATTTAAAAAAAAAAAAAAATTACACTTGTTTATATATAATTTTATTCCAGGTGGATGCTGCACATTGGTGGTGGTTGAGGAGGTTGGATTCCCCCTTCCTTATGTAAAGCACTTTGAGTACCCAGAAAAGTGCTATATAAATGTAAGGAATTATTATTATAATTTTTGTTTATACTTGGTTTATTTACAGTTGTATTCACTGATCAGTATATTTTGTTGTCTATTTATTATAGGCAGTCGTGGCCTAATGGATAGAGAGTCGGACTTGTAACCCAAAGATCATGGGTTCGAGTCTCAGGTCCGGCAGGGATTGTCGGTGAGGGGAGTGAATGTCCAGCGCTCTCCCCACCTTCAATACCACGACTGAGGTGAGACCCTTGAGCAAGGCACCGTACCCCCAACTGCTCCCCGGGCGCTGCAGCAATGGCTGCCCACTGCTCCGGGTGTGTTCACGGTGTGTGTGTGTGTTCACTGCTGTGTGTGTGCACTTGGATTGGTTAAATGCAGAGCACAAATTCCGAGTATGGGTCACCATACTTGGCCACATGTCACTTCACTTCACTTCACTTCACTTCACTTATTGACCATTCTAGTAACTTGGTGGTGTAATATTTTCATTATTGTTAAATATTAAATATCATCATTGTTTATGTTTGTGTTTTGTTGTTTGTTGGTTGTTTGTTTGTTGTGATTGTGTTATGTTGTATGTAAGGACCCCCTCGAAAACAAGATGGTACATCTCAATGGGTTAGTCTTATCCCTAAAAAATAAAATTCAAACATATTTTTTGAAGCACCTTGGATTACCATGTAAATTGTAGGCCAACGAAAATGGTACTCATTCAGTTCTATAGTACAATATATGTTGAATCATTATTTATTCAGTAGTAACTTTCTTTTTATATTTTCAGTTTCCATTTTAATTTCAGTTTTAGTCATTTAGTTGCAAAGACAACATTTGTAAATTTAAGTTAATTTCTATTTTTTTAAGTTTATTTTTTCATCTGTAAAATGTTATTTATAATTTTATTTTATTTCAATTAACGAAAAACTAATTTTAATAGCTTTTAGCTTTAGTTAACAATAACAACTTCTGCTTCCATAGAAGAAAGAAATCCATACAGGTTTGGAATGACATGTGGGTGAGTAAGTGATGACAGAAGTTTCATTTTTGGGTGAACTATCCCTTTACAAAAGTATACACAGTCAATTCTGATTTCATGTTGAATCAACGTTATATGCACATTAAATGTGACCTCTAACTGTAGTGACAGCACTATTGCAAGTTTTAACACATTAAGACAGGCCACAGTAACAAACTGGGCCAAGGTTACAACAGAACTCCTCTAAACAAACTCATTTCTTGAGCACTTCAGCTTGCACACAATGAACAAGAATACCAAAAGACAGATGACCTTTCCATTCGTCTTGGAAAAACAGGACACATTCAGCATCGAGACTGTGTGGTGAGGGGACCAAAACAAATAGGAAAATTATTACAAAACCTGTAGAATCACCATATTAACCAATATAGGTCTTTCTTTGCACATCTCACCAATTTGCTTGCTTGCTTCCCTATTATCATTTTGCTGGGTATGGAGAGCGGATGACCTGAGGGGCGGCTGGCATCATTACTGGAGCAGATCGCCATCCATCCATCAGGGAGAGACGGGATTAGAGAGTCATGCCGGGCCAAAACCACACACATACACACGGCTAGTCACAGACCTTTCTATATATAATCCATCCAGCTCTGCCGGTACATGAGCTTGGACTGGTTCCCATGTCAAGGTTATGTCTGCTCTCTCTGTTTGCAGCGCTCTCCTCCTCTGTAAAGGCCGCATATCTGCCGGAGGGAGCCGCTGATCAATGTCTTCTCATCTCAACCCATTATGTTTCCCCTTAAAATACACGGCCGACAGTGCTGTCTAATCATTTTCCTTCATCTCAAAGGTAGATGGCTGATCTACGGTCCAGCTGTGAATTTGAAAGCAGTCCAAAACACATGAGACCCATTGATCTTGTCAGATCACTTTGTCAGATTGATTGTGATAAACGTTTTTGCCCCTTCAGAGTAATACAGCAGGTTATAGAGGAGCATGTTATGCATCTTTTACCATCTAGACAATGAAGCCAATATTCTCATTACTGCAATGCAAGAAAATAATGTGTATGTTTGTACCATGTGTATATATATATATACATACATATATAAAGTCGCTGTTTGGATTTTAATAGGCAAATACTTAAGAATCTATGGATGGATCATTATTACAGTGATTATTATTTTTCTAGCATGTTATATGTTTGCCAACGGTTCTTTTAACCCTAAAAGATGGAGTGTGTAGCTTTTCATTTCTTAAGCAACCATGTATTAAGATGTATCATGGCCATATTCCAGGCTGACAATGTCAAGATTCATCAAGCTCAAATTGTAAAAGAATTGTTGGGAGGGAGCATGAAGAATCATTTTCACACATGAATTGGCACTGACCTTAACCTCAGTGTAAGTTTTTGGGATATGCTGGAGGAGACTTTACAGAGTGCTCACCTCTTGCATTGTCAATACAAGATCTTGACCAAAAAATTATGCACCTCTCGATGGAAATAAATGTTGTGATGTTATTTCCATCAAGAGGTGCATCAATTTTTGGTCAAGATCTTGTATTGACAATGCAAGAGGTGAGCACTCTGAAAAGTCTCCTCCAGCACATCCCAAAAACTTACACTGAGGTTAAGGTCAGTGCCAATTCATGTGTGAAAATGATTCTTCATGCTCTCTGAACCATTCTTTCACAATTTTAACCCTGGTGAATCTTGAAAATGTCATCCTGGAATATGGCCCTGATGTGTCTCCCTACATGGCTGTTTAAGAAATGAAAAACTACACACTCCATCTTTAAGGGTTAAAAGAACCGTTGCCAAATATATAACATTAATGATTTAACTCGCAAGAAGGTGCACACAAGTTTTATTTAACTAAATCATGAACACATAGGTAGACTAAACACACACAGACAAATAAATCACGTATACAAAGGAAATGAGAGAGTGGAAATGATATTGAACTGTAGCATAACAGGGGAATAGAGCTATAAAAAGAGACATTTAACGAGCTGGAAGAACCATCAGTTTCTCACTATAAAGCACCTTTATTAACAAAGGGGTTCAAAACTTAAAGGTGCCGTAGAACGTGTTTTCAAAAGATGTAATATAAGTCTAAGGTGTCCCCTGAATGTGACTGTGAAGTTTCAGCTCAAAATACCCCATAGATTTTTTTTTATTCATTTTTTTAACTGCCTATTTTGGGGCATCATTAAATATGAGCCGATTTAGGCTGCAGCCCCTTTAAATTCTCGTGCTCTCCGCCCCCGAAGCTCGCGCTTTCAAAGGCGATACCTTTAGACCTCAGAGTGTTAACATAGGACTATACAAAATTTTCTTCACATGATGTGCAATAATACGTGCATGCATGAGATCACAAAAATCATGTTTTTTTTTTGTCAAGAGTGGACATTAATTCTGTTATCAGCATGATCACAGAGGGTTTTTTCACAGCCTACCTGACTGAAAGGCCTCATTAATATGCAGGTCATTACAGGTCCTTATGCGGATCTTTTGTCTTCTCAGGTGTGAATTAGAGCATTATTCATGATGATTCACGCCTCCAAAAGTGTCTTAGAAAATGTAAATCTCTCTATTGTTTTATATGAACGAGTAGGCAGGATAATTTTTACATCATTTTGAAGCAAAAACTCGAGTCTACAACCTCCAATAACAAGAAGTCTTGTGAACACAGATTTAATATACTTTTTTTGGCCTTATTTCAGTGACTTAAGTTTTTTGTTTTTTCAATAACCACGCATAAACGTTATTCCTTTAAAAACACAAACATGTACATACATGTTCCTAACATATGATTCTAGCCTAGTTTGTGCTGAATACAGTGTAATGACACTTTTGTCATTAATATGTTTATGAACAACTGAAAAAAGCACAAATGTCAGGGCATGTCAAAACTTCTCCAGGGCCCCAAAAATCCTCAGACCCCAGAGCAGTGGTTCTCAACCCGCGGCCCGTCACGAATGTAAATGCGGCCCGCGATATGCCGACCACAATTTAAAAAATAAATTATAGCATTACAATTTATTTTTGTTTTAAAATTTAAATTAAAGTGAATTAAACAAATATTTATGAGCTATAATGCTTTATTCGTCATATAAAATAATTTTGGTGAGCATTTATTATTTTCAGACATCAGGCAATGTAATGACGCAATCACTCAGTTAACAAACACTTACAAGCGGGTGCTTTGGAAGAATTCAAACAGTAGCCATTATTTTTCTAAATTTAGGGCTCAAAATGGTCAAATTTGTTATTAGAGGAGAAAAACTAAATGTGGAACATACAATGAAGCAACAAATGTAAACAAGAAGAGTCGCAGCATCAGCAGCAAAGGTATAAGAATGGAAGAATCAGTTTGCTGTTAACCCTCGGGAGTCTAAAGCTGATTTGGGGCTTGGAGAAGTTTTGACATGCCCTGACATTTGTGCTTTTTTCAGTTGTTCATAAACATATAAATGACAAAAGTGTCATTACACTGTATTCAGCAAAAACTAGGCTACCATAATATGTGAGGAACATGTATGTACATGTTTGTATTTTTGAAGGAATAATGTTTATTTGTGGTTATTGAAAAAACTAAAAACTTAAGTCACTGAAATAAGGCCAAAAAAAGTATATTAAATCTGTGTTCACAAGACTTCTGGGTATTGGAGGTTGTAGACTAGAGTTTTGCTTCAGAATTATGTAAAAATTATGCTGCCTACTCCTTCATATAAAACAATATATTGATTTAGTTTTTATAAGACACCTTTTGTCAAGAAACACAGTATGCGTGGAGGCGTGAATCATCATGAATAATGGGTCATTTACACCTGAGAAGACAAAAGAATCACATAATAATGACCTGAAATTACTTGCATATTAATGAGGCCTTTCAGTCAGGTAGGCTGTGAAAAAAATCTGTAATAATGTCTCAGCTCATCATAAACAGCAATACTGTGAAATATTATTACAATTTAAAATAATGGTATTCTATTATATTCTTTAAAATATAATGTATTTCTGTGATGCAAAGTGTCTGAACAATTATGTTACCTCTATGGCATTTCATATAGGCTTTTAGCTAAAAGCATGCACATTTGGAGAAATATTGATGGATTCTTATATATTTATGTCAATTTTTATATACTGAGGAGTAATATTTATTCAATATTTATTGTCATCACTATGAGTGCTGGATTCTGTGTTTTCAATTCATACTTGCAGCCAGAGGGCGCTCTGTACACCTTTAGGCCACAAATTCATATAAAGAAGAAAAGGAACTAGGAACTAACGGCATGTCTTCTAGAGATCGCTAACCATGGCTTTAACATCCAAATAAACACTTTTCAAGACAATAAATACACGATTGAGACAATGCACACAAGTATTGCCTCTGAATAGCGCTCCCTCCGTGGGCGTGGCCGCATTAGCGGATAATGAGCTGAATCACGGACTTCTGACATGGCTCTCTTTTCATACAGATTACATAAACACAGAATGTTTGTTTTCGATTTGACTTGCACGATTTAAAACCTGACATTTCAACGTTTCTTTAGACATCAGTGTAATTTTTTGTCATTAGTATTCATAAGTTACAGTTCATTTTCTGAGAACTATCAGATTGGACTTCGTTCAGAGGGAGACGAGAGATCACGCATCATGTTAGTTTTCTTTATTTTACAAAAAGCACAACATTGTGTTTTTACTCTGAGTGTACACAAATAAAAGAAGACATTCTATATTTTCAATTGATATATTACTTATGTCTCTATGACAAGAAATGACGGAGTATTTTAAGTCTGTTTTGCTGCAATGTGAAAAAAATCCTGCAAAACGCGCCGGCGCGTTTTCGGACCTCAGAGAGTTAGTGAGCGAGATGGGCAGCCTTCCTGTTTGCTCTGTAGTAAAGTACTAACTTGACAAGCAAAACCTACAATTTCAAAAGACTGAACTGTGAATTCGATGTGCTCAATGTTGTTTGTAAAAAATAAGTAAAAATTTGCTTATTAAGGCGTTTGGTTTGTGTGATTGTTTGGAAACTATTGCGATGCTGTTGAAGAGAGTCATACAGTCATACAGAATTAAATAGCAACTTAAAGTGATTGTATACAGTTTGTGTATGTTCATTGAGCATTACTATCTAATTATTATTGTAAAGCTAATGTCAGTAAGTTTGTTTTTATTTGTTATTTATTGTGTGCAACATCTCGGTATAATAATAGTATTATCTGCTAATACAATAACTTTAAATCTGATTGGTTTGCATTGGTGACGTCATATGTAAATTATATGCGGCCCGTGAGACTTGCACTTGGACCACTGTGCGGCCCACTGGGAAAAAAGGTTGAGAACCACTGCCCCAGAGGGTTAACAAATTAGTAGGTAATAGCACTTGGTTGAATGAGATAATTAACTATTAGCTCATCAGTAACTACTGTTTTTTCAAACCTCCCAAAGGGCTACTAAGAACTATTATACAGGTTCATAATTAATGTAAATAATGATCATGGTAATCCAGTAATGTTACTACATACTTTTAAATGTATTGCCAATTATTTGGAACAGTATTCTAATGTGAAAAGCATGATAATTCTCTAGTAATGACTGAAGTCACTGTAAGCTTTTGAGGTTTTTGTAAGGTTTGGGATAGCAATTGGAATTCTCTTTGGAATACTGATCCAAATGGCCAGTAATTTGTTTAGAAGGATGTAGTAACACTTGAGTCATTGCTATCCAGAACCTTACAAAAACCTCAAAAGCTTACAATGACTTCAGTCATTACTAGAGAGTTATCTTGCTTTTTACTTTAGAATACTGTTCCAAATAATTAGTAATTCCTTTAGAATGATGTATTGACACTTGAGCCATTACTAGTGGGTTACCGTGATCTTCACTTTAGAATTATTTTTGAATTATGCATTATTCACATTAATTATGAACCATAGTAGTCCTTTGGGCAACACAGGCTCATTTGAAAAATGTACCTGTGTCGACATTTTTGCACTGACCCCCCATTTATGATTTTGTGGGAGCTATTCAATAAAAATAATAATAAATTATAGAATTCAAAATTTCTCATTTTATTTGTCTTATCCTATTATTTTAGTGAGTAGAATGAGTAAATTAGATCTCTGTTTGATATTTGGATGACAAAAAGTTTTAAAAGTTTTTAGGTTGCTCTGTCTCAACAATCTAACAGTGCTCGTCAATGTCAAAATGAGTGAGATGGCCAATCAGATCAAAGAAGGCGGGTGTTACTGTTCACAGAAGACGAGTATGAATTCTAGTACAACGCTTTAGTTTTACCTCTGAAAGAGTGCGTGGAAAGTAGCAGGTAAACATTTAATATTTCAAATGTTTTATGAGAGCAATGTTGAACGACCGACAGTAATATCCAGGGATGCAAGCAACTCAACTTTTTAAGAAATTTCAATGTAAATTTTGAATGTAAAATATGGTGTAATTTACATTAATTCATGTAACTCATATGATTAATGTTGCAAGACAAGAAACGTTCCAAATAGTTTAAATTAATTTTAAATAGTTTTTACTTTTATTGATCCCCTTAATACATTTAATACTTAATAATTAAAGGAATTAAATAATTATTTAATTCCTTTAAAACAACAACGAAGCGCAAATATGAAACTCTGCCTATGGGTTTAGTGTAGGTGTACATTATTAAATGTGATGGAGCATTAGGCTTTTAGCAGCACTCACCGGACATTTCAATTCAGAACTGCAATGATACGTACAAACTCCAACATAAACGTTGCCATATTCACTTTCATCTTTTCCGGAAAAAAAACTAAACAGGCTTTTAGCGCCACTCATTGGACATTTCACTTTGAAACAGTCGTAAACGTTCACGACGCAACGTATTTTTTAAATATATATATTTATTCTAAACCAGTGGTCCCCAACCTTTTTTACGCCAAGGCCCCCCCGAATCAATACTGCACCCCCAGTATTTTAATGTGACGTATTAATAATTAAATTAATGAATTATATTAATATATTTAAATTAATTTTAATTTATCTCGCGGCGCCCCTGGAGGATCACTGAGGNCAGTGTTCTGTTTTGCAAACATAGGTACTTTGCAGACATTCTTTACAACTTAAAAGCGCTTACTCTGCTCAGTAATACAGTAGGCTAACTTAAATAAGTCAACCTGCCATACCAAACAAGACCACAGGGAGATACCAAAGGACTGAATTGAAATACTATGCGGATCCTTTCAAAATTATTAAACACATAGCCTATAATAAGTACATAAACACCATAAACCAAAACCAAAACACCAAAACACATAAAAACGCTTGTTCGGTGAGCATCAGTTATAAAACACTCACAGTACATTAATTTTGGCAACTATGCAAACATATTGAACTGTGTTCATGCAGAAATACGATGTTATAGCGATCAGTGAGTAGAGAGCGCAAATGTGTGGTTTGTTTGCGCATAATAACGGACTTGCGCATGCCTTATGAACGACTGCTGTATGTCAATGTAATCGTCTTTACCTTCATTACAATCGTCATCCATCAAAGCCTTTTTAGCGACACTGGTTTTCTTTTTCTAACTGAGAGAGTTAGTTTGCGTATAATTTGTTCATGAAGCAGTTGGGCGTTTTGAGCCACCATTCAGTCTGTATTTCACAGCAGCACCATGAGAAACGGCCTGGGCTGATCCGAAACAATCACAGAATACCTACGACAGAGGTGGTGCCTTGTTTTAAATGTATTTTTTAATTAATAATTTTTTTTTTAATGTGACGTATTAATAATTAAATTAATGAATTATATTAATATATTTAAATTAATTTTAATTTATCTCGCGGCGCCCCTGGAGGATCACTGAGGACCCCTAATGGGCCGCGGCCCACAGGTTGGGAACCACTGTTCTAATCAAAGATGCAGAATTTCTGTAAATAAATATAGTGTTTGAGCAGTGGAGGACTGTTTTTATCATGTTTGCTCGATTGCGCAGTGGAAACAAACGACACGCGGATCAAAAGACGACCATCAAATTCCAGCTGTGGCCTTACTAAACAACACTGCTGACAACACTATTGTCTACTGTAGAGCTGCTTATAGCTGAATTGAACTCATTTCTGGAGTCAATCAACACTGAAATAACTTGAGCTGAACAATGACACTATTGTCTGAATTTGTTAATGTTTGAATTTGTCGCATATTTGATGAAGTTTTCATCATTGATCATTATTTTTCGGTTTCTGTTTTTACAGTGAAGCTGCTTTGAAACAATTTGTATTGCATAAACTGCAATAGAAATAAAGGTGACTTGACTTGGCTATGGACTTTAGAGAATACAGATACTGCTATGATGATGTTACAAATGAAGTCTATTAAGTGACAAGAGAGAAAAAGCTCCAATTAAAAATAAAAATACTTTGAGTCCTTCCTTGTCGTTTTGACAATCAAAAGGGTCTAAAAATCCACTTTGCAGGAGTGGAGCAGCAGAGTGTGCTGGAGATAAAGGAACAGCAGCAGACGGCGAGTTATCAGTTCTTTAATGCCATGGTGTGTTGAGTTTGCACGGTGGGACGCTCTATCTCAGCACGGCACAATAGGCCTCGCTTTGACTGCCTACAGGAGCCACCAACTCTGAGAGACACATTCAATTAATTTGCAAGGGGTATCAAGAAAAACTACTTGTTCTTTAGTTTGGTTTACTGGGAAACCATTCAAAGATGTTCTTGGAACCAAAAGCATTACAAAACCAAATGATTAGTATTATGAAAGGCAATTAAAGCAAAAACATGCACAATACCATCAGGACATTGCTATTGCTCAAAATCAGGGTCAAAATTTTGCGGACAATAAGATTTATAAATGTTTTTTTAAAGAAGTCTCTTACGCTCACCAAGGCTGCATTTATTTGATCAAAAATACAGTAAAAACTGTAATTGTTACATATCTGTCTCGTCTAGGTTGTCTTTCACTGTCACGTGATCCTTGTGTTCTGTTCCCGCCACTCATCACTCACCATGGACACTGATTACACCCTCAGCTGTTTGTTATTAGTCTGTGTATTTAAGTTCCTCCCTGTCTTCAGTCCAGCGTCCGGTATTGTTTTATGTTACATGTATTCCTATGTATCCTGACTCGTCTATGAGATTAAACTACGTTATTGTTACTTATCCTGCCTTCCTCGTCTTTGAGAGTATACCACTGTAACAGAATACCGGACCTAATACTGAAAATGGATTTCGGCGGCATGTTCACGCTCGTAGCACGGAATAACCACGATTTGTGTTCGTTCACCAAGGAATTCATCAGTGTTGCACTTGCCTGCCCCTTCGACGGCAAAACCCTGAAGTCGTTGTTCTGGATCGGGGCCAACTACCATCATCCCGTGGACCTCCCAGACACCTCCGGACTCGACTGGAGGGAATATATCGTTAGGTGTCTGGAGAGTGTTCGTCCCCGATCCAGAACACAGCCAGACCCAGAGCCCGTGTCTTCCCCACGGACCGCGGAGTACTCGTGCGAGCCCCCCGCAGACGGAGAGTTACCACCGGCAGCTAATGGTCAGCCAGATCCCGAGACCCCGAGGACAGAGGTGACCAGCGCCCAGGAAGTGGAACTCCACCAGACGTCTGACCAGGGGTGTGAGCCCACGACATCTGCGGACGAGGGGGAATCGACTACGGAGAGGGAGGACTGGCTGATTGACTTCAGCGATGAGTCAACGCCCACCCAAACCCACCCATCATTTTCATCATTGTTACTTAACAGAGACATTACCATGGACTGTGTTCTATTTACAGATTCCCTATCGACGCTGTCAACACCTCGCTCAGCCAGTCCTCCTACAACATCGCTGCTGGATGTCATCTGCCCTGCGCCGTCTCCGGGGAACCCCTGTGACGTAGAGCGGCAGGTCACACTCCCACCAGCAACACGTTGGCCAGAGGTTCCGGTGGCTTCGCCTCCAGCTGCTGTCCTCGTCGCTCCATCTCGGCCCGTCGACCTGCCGGCTCCGTCCAGGCTCCGCCCATCTACGGTTCCACCGGAGACCCTCCGACTGACGGCTCCTCCGGTCTCCCTCGTCCGGCCGGCTCCCCCTTGGTCAGTCGTCCCTCCTCCTCCGCAACGGACTTACGAGACTTCGTCTACACTCAGTCCCTCCACCCCTTCAGCTACTGAGGGCTCCTCCTTCCCCTCGGAGACGCCTCTGTCCTCGGTCGAGCCGACGTCACCACAGCCCTCGGGATCTCCAGCTCCACCTCCGCCGATCGTCGCCAGTACATCGCCGCGGCCTCCTAGACCAGCGACGTCACGGGAGTTCGTCAGCTCTCCGTCTGCGCCCCGGAATCCACCTGCCGAGTCTCCGCCGGTCGTCCTCCCTTCACTCCGTCACCATCACTCCGTCCACCTCCAGAGCCCCCTCCGGCCACCCCTATGATGTTCTTCCACGGCGCGAGGACGCGCCTTGCCGGAGGGGGGAGCTAATGTTACATATCTGTCTCGTCTAGGTTGTCTTTCACTGTCACGTGATCCTTGTGTTCTGTTCCCGCCACTCATCACTCACCATGGACACTGATTACACCCTCAGCTGTTTGTTATTAGTCTGTGTATTTAAGTTCCTCCCTGTCTTCAGTCCAGCGTCCGGTATTGTTTTATGTTACATGTATTCCTATGTATCCTGACTCGTCTATGAGATTAAACTACGTTATTGTTACTTATCCTGCCTTCCTCGTCTTTGAGAGTATACCACTGTAACAGTAATATTTTGAAATATTATTACAGTTTAAAATAACTGTTTTCTATTGTAATATATTTTAAAATGTAATTTATTCCAGTCATGCAAAGCTGAATTTTCAGCATCATTACTCCAGTCTTCAGTGTCACATGATCCTTCAGAAATCATTCTAATATGCTGCCCCAGGTGTCTGGAAGCAGTATAGGTCATAAACCCCGCCCTCTCCATGTATTCCAGTGGAACATGAGACAAACTAAACAACTAAATTACACTTAAAATATTCTTTTTCCAAAGACAATTTCTGTCATTTTAGGCAGTTTTTATCACACTGGTGTTACTTCAAGTGTCTGTTCTTTAAATAAGTTCTGTTAGTTATTTGATGCTATAAAAATGGGGGTGAGATGTCATGATTGACAGCTGAGGTTGACAGCTTCTCTGAGTTAAGTTATCACTGAGGCCCCAAAGGACTTTTTTCTGGATCTTTACATGGTGACTGGAGCTTTAACTTTAATTTCTACATTTCCATAACTGTTTAGTTTACACCGACATAATGAGTTGTTTTGAGTTTGGGCGGGACCTTGATATCGTGGCTCCACTTCGCGCTCACTACTGCACAGACTCGGGCTCCACATTCACTATGCGCAGACTCGAGTGCTCCGTCCATATTTTTTTTACAGTCTATGATTATAAACAACAGTAATCACTAATTTCTTAGATTATTACCTTTTAATCAGACTTATGATATTTTTCGCCTTAATTGGATGGTAAAAGGCATTTTTTGCTCTTTGGATTAACATGCACTGATGAATCATTTATAACAAAACCAGCAATGTGCATTTTACATTTATGCTGACTTCAGAGCATTAACTTGGTGATCCATGTTGATGTTTTTTGGGGATAATCAAAACAACATTTGCTTGTTGTAATGATTACATAATATATCCAGTTTATACAAAGCACATTCAAGTTCAGATTTAGTGCTTTAATTGGAGCAGTTGATCATTTGACTTCAGCGAGTGACACGCAGCATTGTGAAAGTGCCAAAGTCATGACTGCATGACAGAGAAAATAAACTCCCTGGAGCAGTTCTACAGCAGCTTCTTGTCGCTTTTGCCCTCAAGTTCCTTGTTTTCAATCCCTCTCCTACAGTAATTTCAGAGCTAAAGAGATGGAACGACAACTCAGTGTGAGACTGTGGCTTTACGACCGGAATCCATCATCAAAGAGCAATTAAACAGTAAGTGTTGCTGATTGGCTTGAATGGGGCAAGACTGCAGAATAATCACCGTCTCTGCGCTGCCATCAGAGGGCTGGACTCGAGGGGTGTGGTATTTCCAGACTGTGAAAGGTTAGGATGTGCCCGGCGAGAGCATGCCGTCGGCTACCATGATTAACACCAGGATTCAACGCCGCAAGTATGACATTTGATGAGCCGGTGTGAATGTGGTGCAGATACACAAGCTGTGTTTGTGTATACTGCCGTCAAAATGAGAATTTCTTCGCCCACTAAATACAGCTGTCTCAACATGGGGATCTGCCATAGAGCTTGACTTCATGCATATTTCAGAAATTATAGACAATGATCTCACTCTATACTTCAATACTGTGCTAATGTACTCATACTCATCAAAATCCTCTAAGAATGAAGTATACATGTAACATTTATGGTAAATAAATTAGAAATGCTCAACAGTGGTTGGTAACTCTGCAAATCTTTCATTTTGTGGCATTAAAAGGATTGAATACCACCCAAATAAAAACTTCCCAGCCACTGTTGAGCATCTTTAGTTCATTTGCTCACTAAAGTCAGTTGTATTCTCATTTGGCACTTACAGAGGTGTATATGTATATAGACAGACATATATTTATACTCTGTCTCCACAGGGAGCATTTTGAGCATGTTCTCAACATGTTCCAAAAAAAAAAAAAAAAGAAAATGCTACATTATGATGACATCTAAGATGGCCTGTTCTAAGGAAAACATCACAAATATCCTCTGGGGAGAATGCAATCCCAGAATGCACTAAATCAACGATGGCAGACAGAGCACTGAAAACTTATTTTAAAAATATTTTGAAGTGCTTTGTATTTTATGCTTTTAGAACAATGTTAACTTAAGCAATATTATAATATTTTCGTATATTTATATTAATTTATTAAAACAAAGTCACATCAAAGTCTCAGTAAGTTTGTGTTAAAACATTTTTTTACATTGCTTCGAAAATAATGTAAATTCATTAAAAAAGCGCATTCATGTAGCTTTTATCTGTTACTTCTGTGTTGTTTGTCTGTTAATTATAGTCATCTTCTTTTAGGCTTATTAGTCATCAAACCCTCTGTAAAACACTGTAGGTGTAATGAAGGTTGCCAGTACGGATGTGCAGCTTTTAATCTCACCAAGCTGAGCGGATGCTAAAAAAACAGCTTACAGAACATCATTTCAAGTCATCTCAAGTTCATTTCAATTCTGACGTGACCAGGCTGATGCCTATGCAGACAGTTTACAGCAAGTCAAGTCACTGGGTTTCCAAATGCATGCATAATAAATAAGAACGAATCAGACAGAGAGCAAGAGCACCTTGATGCTGCTCCCGATTGGCCCAACGGCAGCCTTGAGAAGCAGGCTGACTGAAGACATCATTGTGAACGGAGTAGATGTCATGCTTATGAGCGTGAAACTGCAGGCAAGATGGATGGTGGGATATAAATTAGGAGTCAGCAGGGTGCAGTGGGCGGTCGGTCTCTCTCTAACAAATCTCCATGGTTCTGTCAATCAGACAAGGGTCTCAGTGGAACGTTCATGGACTCTCATTCATATTTCACACAACAATGGTTAAGCTCACTGGCCAGTTCCAATCTGAATGGCTGGCTTTAATTCCAAATGAGCCTTTTTCAGGCTTTCCTTTTCTAGAAAACAGTCAAAAATACTGGTGACATGATCTTGTTTGCATGGTTTTAGCTGTGACCAAAGGATATTGGATCCAATGTATTGAATATTTAAAAAATTTTATTTAAAATTTAATTTATAAATATAATTACATATAATTATTATATATAATCTGAAAAATATCCAATACATTGGAAAGGCTGATTTAAAGGGTTAGTTCACCCAATGAAATTTCTGTCATTAATTACTCACCTACACAAGACTTTCATTAATCTTTGGAACACAAATGAAGATCTTTTTAATGAAATCTGAGCACTTTCTGTCCCTCCATCGACAGCCTATGCAACTACCACTCTCAAGCCCAAGAAAGGTAGTAAAGACATCATTAAATGATGAGAGTCCTTTGTTTGCGCAAAACAACTATTTACCACAAGCTTTTGTCATATATACACAGTGCTGTATATAAATATGAGCAATATCACACTCATTGCCGTGCAATTAGGCTGTATATCAGCACGGCTGTGATTCGGCCGTCACTTTAGAACTAGTAACAAAGGAATGTTGAGTCCCTCCATTGGAACTCATTGCATTTTGTACAGTATTACTGAGAGAGAGAGATTGCCTGAGGAGTATTACCTGTGTCTGATATAACATTTATTCTTCAGGTCGATACCCATGTTATATCTAGGGATGCACCGATACAGATACTAGTATCGGTATCGGGCCCGATACCAAGCTCATGTACTTGTAATAATACCCCCGATACCAAAGACCGATACCTCACGTGACATAACTGAAAGAATTGTCCGCGCACAGAGACACCGGCAGCAGCAGCAGAAACAATGTCAGCCTCAGAGGTGTGGAAATACTTCAAAATGAATGATGACAACACACTTATTGCTCTCAATCAAAATTCAATATCGATTAGTGAAGGCGGGATAGGCGGAATCGCGTTGAATGACAGAGACCAGAAGCGCTCTCAGTTCTCTTCTCTCAGACAGCGCGCGATCGGTTCTTCTCGCGCCTGAATGGTCATGCACACATAGTTGTCAGAATGTCCATCGTGTGGAGTATCTCACGTAAATACAGTCGGTTATGGCTTAAGTGGGTGTAAACATTTGGGTGAAAACAGGATATGTGTCAGTATCCAATGATTCGGTCTTAAAGGGGCCGTAGCCTATATTTGTCATTAATGTTAATAAAACAACAAAATATGTTAAATAAATGTATACTTGGTAAATAAACCCACTGTATCTGAAAAACAAGTTTATTTAATTTGTATCTCTATAGTATTTGTTGTATTGTTTGTAATTTGTTTGTAAATTTCTTTTTTATATGACAACAATTATATATATTGGTAATTATGCCCTTTGAAGGTTATTGGACACTCTGAAATTGTTGTTCTTTAAGTTTGTGACAAGCACATAAAAATTATTACTTTTTTCATTAGAGTAATACTAAAGAAGCTGTCCTACATTCATTAGTTCACTCACTGTGTTGTGCTTGGAAAACTGCAACATCAACAAAAAAAAAACAAAAAAAAGAGAGAGAGAGTGAGAGAGAAATTAATAAATTTATAGGTATCGGTATCGGTGAGTAGTAGAAAAAAAGTATCGGTACTCGTACTCAGTCCTTAAAAAATGGTATCGGTGCATCCCTAGTTATATCCATTATATAAATCCCTTTGAATGTCCACTGAAAAAGCGATCTGTGTATTTGTCCTTTTTACAGTAAAAGGAATTTTCCATAACAGCACTAAAACAACATCCTTTGTTTACAAAAGTCCCTTTCAATTTAAAAGTCTATTGGGACTGACTCATTCACTCGTAGTTTTCAACCATCTATTAATGTAACTTTCACCTAATCCATATTATTCACTAATGGACCCTTACTCAATACAGAATACAACCTATTTTTTATATAAAATAATATTCATTGAACAACATTTAAATTAACAATAGCCATTATAAATAACAATAGGAAATAAACACAATTGTACAATTCAGTCAAACGTACAAAAGCAGTGCTCTACAGGATGTAAGTTAAATACAGTGGTGGTCATTTTAAATTTTGATTTATCAAACAGCACCTACATCACCACAAGTTGTTCGAGAGGGTTTCAAGAAAAATCCTCCTCGCTCATCCAGAAACAATCTCCAGCATATTCAGTTGTCAGACAAGACTGGAACTTCAAAACGGGACCGGCTTCTATGGTCATATGAAATAAAAAAAATAGCTTTTTGGCAGCAAACCCACCAGATGGGTTTGGTGCACACATGGATAAAAAGTGTCCCATGTCCACGATTAAATATAACACTGGATTTTTAATGTTGTGGGCCTATTTTTCTGCTGGATCTTGTTCAGATACATGGTATCATGGATTCTATCAAATACCAACAGATAAAAAAATCCAAACCTGGCCACTAGAAATCCAATAATGGGCCTTGGCTGGATCTTCCATCAGGACAATGATCCAAAACAAACATCAAAACCAACACAACAATGTGTCTCCGAGCACAAAATGAAGCTTCTACCATGACCATCCCAGTTCCCTGACCTGAACCCTAAAGAAAATGAGTGAGGTGAACTGAAGAGAAGAAGCACTAGAATGGAGCTGGGAATCTGAAGGATCTGGAGAGATTCTGTATGAAGGAATGGTCTCTGATCTCGTCAGGTGTACTCCAAACTCATCAGGCATATAGGAGAAAACTAAGAGCTGTTATCTTGGCAAAAGGAGGTTGCAAAAAGTATTGAATAAAAGGGTGCCAATAATTGTGGCCAACATGTTTTGGAGAAAAACATTTATTTCATAGTGTGATTTTCCCCCCACTTTCAATTATTTTCCTTTAATGAAAGGTTAGATTTTATGAATTAAAGATTAAAAGGATAAACAATGCAGACTTATTTTTACAGTCATCTTTGATCATATTTACCAAGGGTGCCAATAATTCAGAACACCTATAACCTTAATTACCTTTAACATAGCCCAATTCTACGGAGCCCCTAAAGGGACGTGGTGGTGGAAAAAATTTGGGATGGGAGGAATTTTTGTTTTCAAATCTTTTGCGTTCCCTCGAAAAGGTATTTGCGTTCCCTCGCAAATATATTATCTTTTCCTTGCTGTGAGCTCAGACAAACACTTCCTCTTTAATGTCCCGCTGACTGGCAGTAGTGTTTCAGTTAGTTCCAATCGTTAATAATGCACACAAATAATGCACGGCCCATAGAGTTTGAACTTGTTGGCCTCGAATATAATGCAGTCAGTGCCTAAGTCAAGGAGTTCAGTAAAGTTGGCAATATATTCACAGATTGGAACTCATGAGCTAAACGTTGTTAAAACACAAATGCAGCTACTTCCAATCATAATAACCTAGACAACGAGCTACAAAAACCCAATTTTCCTCAAATGTGCTTTATAATAAATTGGTCTCTATGAGCAGGCGGCGGAGATGCACGTCTGAAGGGACAGTCTGAAAAGTGCAAAACCCAAAACCCTTTTGCTCATTTTACATTATGAAAAATACTCAATAACTTCACTGTAACACACTACTGTCACCAAATTCAGTTTATACATCTCTGCTCTCCAGCTGGTTGTACTGTAAAAGTATTAAATCAATTGTAATGCCATCAAATTCAGTAAGCAATTATCATACAAAAGCTGTTGTATGTAAGCTGTGTACCAACATCATTAGTGTAAAGAAGGCCTTTATGTGCTACTTGCCAAACTAAGTGTTGTAGTACCTATAACCAGCAGGAGAGCAGTGATGTATGAACTGAATTTGGTGACAGTACAGTGTGTCTTCGCTGCCTGCTCATAGACCAATTTATATATTATAAAGCACATTTGAGGAAAATTGGGTTGTTGTAGCTCGTTGTCTAGGTTACTATGATTGGAAATAGCTGCATTTGTGTTTTAACAACATTTAGCTCACGAGTTATTGATCTGGGAAGTTCGAATCTGTGAATATATTGCCAACATTACTGAACTCCTTGAGTTAAGCACTGACTGCATTTCTTTATATTTGAGTCCTACAAGTTCAAACTCTATGGGCCGCACATTATTTGTGTGCATTATTAACGTATGGAACTAACTGAAACACTACTGCCAGTCAGCGGGACATTAAAGAGGAAGTGTTTGTCTGAGCTCAAAGCAAGGGAACAATAATATCTTTGCGTGGGAAAGCAAAAGTTTTGCGAGGGAATGCAAATATATTTGCGAGGGATATATATATATATATGCACATATAATAAAATCATTTTACATGTCAGGCAGTCTTTCCTATCTAAATGGGTATTTGTTTAAAAAAAACAAAAAGAAAGACCTGGACTAATTAAATAGTTTTTAGGGCCAAAATAAGCTGTGGAGCTCAATAAAGTCTGGCTAAGCAAGTCTAGAATAAGGAGCCTATGAGACTAGAATGAGCAGAGAGAGGCAGTGAGATGGAAATTGGATCTTAGTGCCAGAAGAACAAATTCAAATTGATTATTCATGTCATAAGAGTGATACTGCATGAGAAAATGGGTTTATTTCAATATGACCAACTGTAAAACAGTCTTCAAATATCAATCTGGTTTGTGTTTACAATATCGTCCCTTATCGCTTTTGCATTCTGTTCTTTTTAAAGCGAGTGACTGTGTCACGACCTCTGTGTAACGGTCGATTATAGCTACAGTCCATGGCAGCGAAACCTGATCCAATCTACTCGATGCATCTGTGCCACAGTCACCTGCCAGCAAAATACTCCCTCCATACTTCAGCAGAGATCCAATTATTAGATTGGCTTCCAGCACAGAAAGAGCTGATCACACGTTTATCTGAATCACCTAATGGCTTCTAATGAAATGTTTAATTCAAACACCAGGTACCTTTCCACATTATCCAGGTTTCCGGCCACTCCGAGGCCTCCGATGGCGTAAAGCTTGCCGTCATAAACCACGCTGTTGTGCCGGCACCGCGGGACTGTCATCCGAGACACAAGATTCCAATTATCCAGCAGGGACATGTAGCACCACACGTCTGCCAGCGTGACTCCCGACTCAATGCCACCTAAAGAGGGTACAAGCCCAAACAAATGAGTGCTGAAGTATCCATTTACACCCTCCAACATCACACCATCATTAATACAGATCTGAAGAAAAGATGCATAAAAAACACTTCACACTCACATCTCCCTCTCTCTTAGGGATTCAGCTTTAGCTGGTTCCAAAAAAAAGACTGTTTTGGTGATGGCATGATATGGCTTTACTTTAACAAAATAACTTTTTCCAACTTGATTTTATATGAGTTAAATGAGATTCAACTAGACAAGATTTGAAAAAAAATTTAGTTGAAAAGACAATTTGATTATACTTCAAAATTTAAGGCAGCAACTGAACTATAAAAATATTATAATATATTTATATGGAATATAATAAATATTAAATGTAATAATAATAATAACAATAATAATAATAATATACCATTAAAAATAAATACATTTTATTAAATAAATATAATATAAATAATTTATAAAATATACATATATCAA
>RJVU01049301.1:3873093-3891817 GCA_003731715.1 Anabarilius grahami
TTTTAATCTATTATACAAATATAAATATTATATATATATAAATGTTTTGGTACAAATGTTCAAACTTGTGTTGTTTTAAAACACTTGATAAGTTTATGTAATGTGACATGTTAATAATTTTTAAACTATATTTTGCTAATTCTGTTACAGGTATTCATGCAGATTTTTTGAGCTCCGATTAATTGATTGACAACATGGAATATTTGTCACACCCAAGGATCAAAATGAACTACAGATGGAAAGACATGATTAAAAAACACCTTTTAAGGATTAGTTCACTTTAAAATAAAAATTACCTCATGATTTACTCACCCTCATCCTAGGTATATATGACTTTCTTCATATGAGTTTATTAATAATCACCCTGATGCTCCTAAGCTTTATAATGGCAGTACACGGAAACCACCTGTTTGAAACTCAAGAAAGTGCATCCATCCATCATAAACATACTCCACACGGCTCCGGGGGGGTAATAAAGGCCTTCTGAAGTGAAGTGATGCGTTTGTTTAAGAAAAATATCCATATTTAACAAGTTATAAAGAAAAGTCAGACAGCCTTCCGTATTCAACTTAGGAAGAAAGCGTAAAGCCTCTTATGGAGACAAATTTGTTCCAATATTCCAGATAAATAGATTATGATCCACAAATAAGTTTAAAGTGATTCACAAAAAATAATCAAATAAACAGAATGAAATCCACAAATATATGTCAGGAATTTCACAAAAATGAATTAAATTCACAAATAAATAAAACGAGATTTGCTAATAAAAAACATATTCACAAATATGTTTTTATGTCACAAGCACAATTCTGCCAGGCATTCATTTATGAATCACAACCTGAACATTTGTGAATCCGTTTCTGCACATTTGTGGATCTCTTCCTGCGCATTTGTGAATCACCTCACGCATTTGTAGATTCTGAACCAGTTCTAGTGTCAAGACTGCAGACAAATCCACAAATAGGTCAACTCCACCCACCGACTGCTCAAGCCAATCAGATAACGGCCACATTGCGCTGACCAATCGTGGCACGTTATCGCTACAACCAATCACATTTTGCTTTACAATCGTGGGTGGTCTCGTCCTGCGTTGGCTTAGATAGGGCTCTTAAACATTGGTACAGTAAAAAGATGTTTAAAATGTAGATTTCATTAGACTGTGTCTCAAGCCAAGCCAAACTATTATATTTTATGCGCCATTTGAAAATGACAGTAACATATTTGTGAAAGTTTTTTATTAGCAAATCTCATTTTATTTATTTGTGAATTTAATAAATTTTTTGAAATTCTTGACATATTTGTGGTTCCCTTTCGAAAGGGAACTTCAACTCTGCGTTTGCAAACGCTATGGGGAACGTCACGTGACTCGGTGTCTGAAAGCCAACTATCCAACAACTCCAATACCTATTGGCCAGCGACAGCCTATGACGACAAAGAGAAGAGCTTTAGGAAGTATACGGATCCATGCCCGAGATTTCTGACTCCGGAAGATTCGCACACCTTATGCGGGCACTGTCTGGGGGAAGAACACGCACGGACAGCTTGAGGGCGCAGTCTGTGAAAGCTGTGAGCATTTTTCCATGAAAACGCTCTGTTCCCGCCTGCCAACATCTGCGCCTGGTGGGTCCGGCCCTGCTCGTGCCGAGGCAGAGCGGCGGGTGCACTCATGGGGCTCGCAGATGGAGCTCGCCGTGGAGTTTGAGAGAGGCGTTACAGTCTCTCAGCCTCCGGTGGCGGCTGGCGTGGATAAGCTCCTGGATGACGATGATGTCCTGTCATTGACATCATCGGATTCGGGAGCGAGTGTTCTTCTGGCCGCTAGCCCCCGAGAGCAGGAGATGGCAGTGGAGGAAGAAGCGGTTGAGACTGCTTCTTTCTCCAAGCCTCCTTGCCCAGCATATGCTGAGTTACTGGAGGTTGTGGAACATGCTGCCGTTGGAGCGCTTGAGTAAAGAGACTGCTCGCGGCAGATTGGACGAACGATTTCTTTCTGACCACAACCAGTGAGCCTTCCATTCCTTCCAGATCTCCACGTAGAGATCAAGAGGGCATGGGAGAACCCATTCTCGGCCAGGATTCATCCACATCAGCGGGGGAATTTCGCTGATGTGGAGGGATTGGGCCAGAATGGGTATGTGTCGTTGCCGCCTATTGACGAGACATTTGCTAACTATCTTGTCACAGGCAGTGCACCGACACTTATAGCTCTGGTTCTGCCGTCCAGACCCCTTAAGGTCACATCCCGTCTGAACGGCAGAGCATATGCTGCTGCAGGTCAGGCTGGCGCGGCTTTGCACACTATGGCGGTGTTGCAAGCCTACCAGGCTGACCTGCTGAAGGACCTGGGGGTTTGTCCCCTGATGCGGTAGCTGAGCTGCGCTGCACCACGGATCTCGCTCTCCGGGCCACCAAGCAGACGGTCACCAAAAAAAAAACCGCTTCTTTCTCATTTTGCTCGATAGTTGTGCTGCCGACTTGTGTCACTGGTTTCCTTGACGGGTCACATATGTGAGCAAACTATGATCAGTTAAACAGCATTGTAGTTAACAACTGCTAACTAGAAGGAGGCTAATGATCATAAAGCCTACAATCCAAGTTATATGCAATATAGCTGCTAACAAGATCACCAAGAAGGGAGCTAAATAGATACCAGCTTTCCTCAAAAAGTGGTTCTAAACTACTCTGAGTATGCAATCCAACAGGTGATGCACTCAGTGACACCAATAAACCTTAACTGGGGAATATATAGTCACCATCCTCTCAAACAGAGGCCACTTTACAGCAAAAGGGCCTACTATTATGAGAACAGGTGCTAACCTGTGGCAGCATAAGTAAGTTCACATACAAATGTAGGGCAAAAGTCTAGAACTCAAAGTAATACAAAACTTTGATATACATGCCGTTTAAGATAACAAAACATAAAATAATATGTATTATTTAAATGTAATAAAAATGAATTCAAACTAAATAGGTTTTATAGAACAAAGTGATATTTGTCATGAACTTTTCAAACTGTTTTAAAAGGAAACAATGCACTTGGACACAAAAATATGCACGTCATGTCATTGACCTAAACACAAAACTGATGAGAGCATCTCTGTTGGAGAATAGTGATTGGATCTAAAACCTTCAGATGACACACAGCTCACATCTCCATCACTGCAAGTTGCCGAATACACACATGAAAACCTGCAACACACGGTAGACACGCGTTTGTGTTGGGCACTGTATGGCATGACAAACTACATTTTCAGTCCGGTTTCTTTCACACGCACATTTTTCGAAAATGTGGTTGTAAGTCCAGAAAATTTCCAGGTGAGAGTTTGGTTACAAAATGTGGTTGTCACTCCCATAAATAACCATCAATACGGTAAAGTGCAGGTTGTGTATAAACACACGACAAAGAAGATACACATCAATAAGTCTTTGCTTGATAATACAACGGGTAAATACAGATCAAGGCAGGAACACAACACAACACTATGAACATACGAGACCAGACAAAGACACACCAACTGAACTGAACTTATATACACAGAAGGTTAACTGAAATGACAAACAGCTGTGATGATTAGTGCAGTGTCCATGGTGACTGACGAGTGGCGGGAACACAAAACAAAAGAGCACGTGATGAATGAAAACCAAAACAAACAGAACATGACGGTGATCCTGACACATACTGTGTTTGAACATAACCATATTATGGACCCATATTCTGCTGCTGTGTGAACATGGCAATATACTTTCCTTTATGCCATTACATAAAATTAAATCTAAAAATCTTGATGTCTATGGACATGTTATGCACCAACTACTCATTTACAGTTTTCTCTAACAAATTGCTGTTACATCTTTAAAAGTATCGTCTTTCCTGCGCTATTGATTTTATCTTGCTTGATTTGTGGGATATTTAACATCATAATTTGACACGGAGCCAGTCGTAAAGACAGAGACGAAGAACAGCCATCTGCCTTCAAATCATCCCTCAGAGCGTGCAGTGCTAAATATAAAAAGCAGACACCTGCAGGAGGCCACCAAACTGCAAGTGACACACTGTCGGTTTGATTACCTGACAGGTAGATATTATCCCCCGCTGATATGACGGAGAAGAACTCGCGGTTGTAGAAAGGCAAGCTGGCCAGGGGGTACCACTTGTTGTTCTGAGGGTTGAAGCAAGTGACGGCTGTCAGCGAGCGCTGGTTCATACCGATGACCTGCCGCCCACCCACCAGCACAATCACCTCAGCGACACCTGCAGGGATGGACGGAGAAACAAACACCTTGACATTCACTAAAATAACCTGCTCAAAGCCATTGCTCAGACCTGTTTGGACCAGGGGCCAGTTGCATAACATAGCACTAAGTTAAGAACTAGTCTGAACTAGCAATTAGTTACGGCTAATCAGTCTTCATTTTTGGATTCAAATCTTTTTATGTAACTTACTTAAAAAAGTGATGACAAGTCTTGAAGAAAAAAAAAAAGAGATGACTAACTTAAGAATTCTAAGCAGTTTAACATCTAAACAGTTTATGCAACTGGCCACAGATCACATTACAAGAATGTTTTAGATGGGTAGTGTTGGTTATTGTGGCAGGTAAACCGGCTTGACCACACTCTTAAAAATAATGGTTCTTTATTGGCATTGATGGTTCCACAAAACTTTAACATCCATGAAACCATTCCACTGCACAAAAGATTCTTTATAGTGGAAAAATGTTCTTTAGATTATTAAAATAAAATTTAAAAAAAACTTTTCACTAGCTGCGTTTACATGGACCCTAATAATCTGATTTTAATTGGACTACTAGCACAGTTGGAATAAAAAAAGGCACATGTAACCACGTTAATCGGAATGAATTGGCCAAATCTGATTAAAATTTCATTTGGATTGTAAGAGGTGGTTTAAACCTTTTGTAATCCGATCGAGATGACATGGAAACACTTGATCAGATTGAAAATTACAATATTTGTCCATGTAAATTTAAAAGTTTAGTGGGGAAAAGCATATTTTTGTATACTAGTGCAATTGTCTGTAAAGGGATTATAGGACATTGGAGGTTTTAAAAAGGTAAAAAAACAAGGTTTGTTGTGTGTTTAATGTGATTATTATTTTTATTTTATGGTGAATGTATTTTTGTTTTAGTTTTTTTTTTATTAATATTGGTTAGGAGATATTGCCTCTGTCACATTTGTACATGCCTCAAACTGTTTTAAATAACAAGGAGGACCAAAATGGAAATAAGCCATTGGCTTTATTCTGTTTTTATCCTCGACAGTTTTTTAAAGGGTATGGGATACTTGTTATTTTGTACAGATTGTAAACTTGTCAAATAAATTCTAATCAAATCAAAAACCTAAACTGGAAAGTACTGCGCATGTGCAATGACGTAGAAATGCCATAATGAAGTATGATGCAAGGAACAAGATGTTGTTGTTGTTGAATAAAGTGTCATAAATGACTGTCGTGTCATTCTAAAATTCTCCTTCCACACATTGTCTGTGAAGTGGAGCAGGGCAACTTCCCACCAGTCCTTGTTTCTGACTCTCTTCCACAGACAGCTTGTTTTGGGAGCGGAAAGGGTCGTTTTTACTACTTGATAAATATAAGCAAGACACTATTTAGGACACGAAATCAAAGAAAAAAAGCAATTTAGAACAATAGTATGGGCAAACAGTGGAAAACTCTGTATATGCGTGCAGTGTGCGTATGTAAAAACAAACAAAAAAATCAATTCCTATTTGAAGCTTGTGACATATAAATGCACACATCAATCTGATCACTTTAGTGTTCATGCAATTCATTTTGATTGAAACAAAAAGGTATCTGTGGCGAGGGGGGCGTAGTTCAGCGAGGTCTGCAGCGGGAGAGAGCGTCAGGAGACGCTTGGTGAATGAGTGGGGTGAATGTAAATCACGAACACCTTTTTCTCGTTCCAGTGATTGGCGCGGAGACAGGATAAAACGCCGTGAGAAGCAGGAGTGTGTGAGAGAGAGGACCAGGCCTGGATTTTATTTTATGTTTTATTATGTTTGTGTGGCCTGCAGATGTCCGCGAGGGTCTGCCGGCATTACTTTTGTTTTGTTCTTTGTTTATTTGATATTAAAGTTTTGTTCAACGTTCGCCGGTTCCCGCCTCCTTCTTCCCATATTTACGAACTGTGTTACATTGGTGCCGAAACCCGGGAGGAAGGAGGGACATGCTGTCAGAGAGCCCTCGCTGCTGAGGGGGATCGCGGTGCTGCGGAGTTCGGGCAGCGCGGGAGTGAAGACCGCGAGAGGCTGCCCGAGGCGGTGGTACTGGAGCCTGGTGAAAGGTGGGACGGAGACCCGGATGGCGTGCTCCTGGGACGAGGTGGGGTGGCTGCCGTCCTGGAGGGAGCGGAGGAGTGCCGTCGTCTGCCGCTCGGTCCTCAGCCTGCCGAGATGCTTTTCCTCGCGGTGCCATGCGATGGCACTGGACGCTCGGTGGATGGCCCGATCCTCGACCGCCTCCTGGCGGCCGGCGATGGCTCCTCCGGTTGAGGGCAGCCGGCAGCGAGTCCGCCGTCCCCTGCTCCTCCCCTTAATGGCGGACGGTAGCAGGCTTCGGCCCACGGCAGACGACGGCACTCCTCCGCTCCCTCCAGGACGGCAGCCACCCCACCTCGTCCCAGGAGCACGGCATCCAGGTCTCCGGATGCCGGAGACAGTGAAGGACGGTCCGGAGACGGTCCGGAGACAGTGAAGGACGGTCCTCTCTCGTCCTTCACTGTCGTCGCTCCTCCTTTTATGCTCCCGGAGCTCCTCCGTGAGAGACTCAAGGCCGGTGCGCCTCACAGGTGACGATCATTAACACTCGAGTCACCGGCCTCGCGCTGTTCCCTCAGGGCTCTTGCCCGCCCTGCTCGTCACAGTATCCATGTAAATATATTTATTTATTTATGATTTAATGCCATATCAGCAGCAATGGCTATATTCATGGCAATCAGCAGTATCACTTCAATACATTGTTTACAATAATTTAACAATTTTGTCTTAAAAACAATTACTATACAAAATATTGCATAAATATATGCATAAATACCAATGGTGTCCATGTAAACAACTGAAAGATTCTTTGGGGAACTAAAAATGGTTCTTCTATGGCATTGCTGCAAAAACCTCCTTTTGGAACCTTTATTTTTAAAAGAGCACGATGGGTGACCAGTCAAAACCAGCATGATGTGCAAGGGTTTACAAGTGCACATGAAATAACTAGAGCTTAATGCTGTAAATACGAAGCAGGCGGTGACGAAATGTATAGTTTTAACACACAAGTTCAACAGCAAAACAATACATTTAGTGGAGCAGTTTTTGTTTAGAGTGGAATTATCTACAAACAGAAGCTGTTTTATGATCAATTATGAATGTGTTTTCCTCTCTACAGCACATGAAGTCTCCACACTGACTGCTTATGCCACATTATGGGCCTTTCATACTGTAATTTGTTTTATTTTGACACAGAAACACAAAAAAGACAAAAGAAAATGGAGATAGAATCATTATAATGAGATAGAGAGAAAACATTTCATATATAAAAGGGACATCACAAGGAAAAGACAATAGAGCATTTGAGTCAAAAAAAAAAGAAAGACAATTTGGGGGAGATAACAAATGCTCGCTGCAAAAAAAAAAAGAAAAAAAAAGGCGTAACTAAACACTGAGTGCCAGGAGAGATTCACAGTGTTATCAGCAAAGTTTGCCTTGACAAAACTATCAAAAAGTGTATTTCTATTTAAGGGAAAGTACAGATTCACTGGCATAAAAAAAGGGCTTCAGGCTCCGTTATTTTGTGTGAGCTTAAAGTACCCAACACGATCTAATCATCCAAATTAAAATTCATGACATACATAGTCTTGGAAAAATAAATAAATAAAAGAAACAGTGGATCAGGGCAGAAAGGGTCAGGCCTCTGTAACGGCAGAAAATTAAATGTCATTGTACGCTTAAAAAAGAAGAGAAAAAAGAAAGAAGAAATACTCTTGCCTGTGATTTCAAGGGTTCCTGAACATACAGAAATGAATTATGTCTGGGGACATTTATTGTCTCTGTGTAATTCTTTTGAATATAGTGATTCAATAAAATGAACAATGACTTGTAGCACATACTGTTTAAATCTCGGCGGATTTACCAACAATGTGTTTTAATGAGCCGTCTATCTTGTTTTAGAATCTGATTCCCTAAAAGGACAGAGCCTCTGCTTTTAAACAAACCAAAAAAATTTTTTTTTTAATTTTTCATTCTTATTTTTTAAATTTTATTTTATACCATTTTATTCTAGCTTCATACATTCATGAGAAAATATAATTTTTTTTCAAAAGTTAATCCGGATTGGCTTCAGAACAATGATCAAAACAGAGTAGTAGATCACTTCCATAAACGCCCCCAAACCATGCACAGTCCTATACCTCTTCATGGGTCAACATTTGATTTGTTAATGTTAGTCAGTTTTTATTTATAAGCTGTTTGATGTTTGATGATCACATTATTTTACATGTACATAAGCAATGCTTATATCACTTGTTTCTGCTTCTTCGCCTGTGTTTCGATGCAGAGATTCTGTACTCTTTCAGAAGATGAGTAATAGCGCCCCCTACCGTCTAACAGTGAAAACATGAATTGCCGGAAAATTCTGTCAATGGTGGGGAAAGAGTTTTAGCTTTATGCAGGCTGTAAAAGCAGCAACTGACTATTGTGAATAAGGCAGAATTTGCATAAATAGGAAAGCAATTTCTGCTAAAAAATAATGACAGTAACATAATTTAAATATTCATGATGCAGGTCTATACCGGGGCACATATCATGCCGGTTGTGTTCCTACTTTACACCAGTACAGAAAACACATTCCATCCCCTTTTTTCCTGCAAACAAAACCCCCTTTTTCCACAAACGCTCACTGCATGGTACTACATCCCAGCAGAAGCATCAATCAAAGACCACATGACAGCCCTGCTCATGTTCTTCCATCAGCGTCCTCCAGCAGATATCTGCAGCAACACTTCCCCTTATATGAGAGCAGCTCTCTCATCTCACCTTGCATGCATGTGTTAATGCATGGATCAGGCACGGGGTCCGTGCCCTTCTGCTGAGCGAGGGACCCTGCTGCGCCTGGCTCCTTCCTGCTGACTGTGGCATTAGAGACTCAAGCAGCAGGAGGTCGCCCCACTGCCACCCCACCTCTGCCCCTCTCCAGATTAGAGCAATGGATTATGACATGAAAAGAATTAAAGGAGCTTTCTGGATTTAGATTTTCCCCCAAATCCTTCTAGCGTCAGGTTTCGGTGCATAAAACAAAAGAGCAAAAGATCTTCTAAGAGAAAACACACCTCTAAACCTCATTAGAATAGAGGCTGCTCTTCTTTTTTTAATTTCAAAATTAGCCCCACCATCATAGGCGTAATTTGCGGGTGGGACATGTCCCCACCACTTTTTGAAAGGGTCGATGTTGTCCCCACCACTTTTTGAAACATCTCACGGCACGGATATGGATATCTAATTCAAAAGAAACACCTCTAGTTGATTATCAATTTGTGTTAATAATAGGCGATCTGGCGCTGGGATGTGTTGTTTTTGAAATCATGTTGAGTGTTCGTTGTCGCTGTCCTATCAGAGGCGCAACAGTGTTCTCTTGGCGCTCGTGCACACTGCGGATTCACACGGGCGAGCGCTTCAGTCTATCGCTTAACTGTTGCAGATACTCTCTATTCGTTACGTTGAAATCACAAAACAAAATACACATAAACGTGTCCCTGCTCTTGATATACAATCACTGATAAACATCTTTGGTTTTAATGAGAAAAAATAAATAAATAAAATAACCATACATGGATGGATTAGAACCCAGAACCTCTTGCACGCTAAATGAAAATGATGACACTAGTCCATCAGAACAATCTATTAATAAAAGTGGATCCACGTATTTATTAACTAATGTACATATTCTCGAGACTAACGACATATTGTATTATATCAGATGTAAGGAAGAAACTATCATGTTCATTTTAATATTATATTATTATTATTGTAATAATACAATTATAATATTCTTGTTATTCCAAATAGGCTAACAGATTTGTGTGGACACACAATCGTTGTGATAAAACTCAATTCAATGACAACATTGTTAAAGTTTCTGCTCGTGGCAGTTACAGAAAGGAAATAATAAATATCATTACCAGAAGAACCCGACTGTGTAAATCCTTGACATAAACAGTTCGCATTTAAAGTTATTAAAGCATTTTCCCGAAGGTAAGGCGGAACAACTGATACACTGCTTTGCGGATAGGCGGAAGTTAACTGACGTCATTGTGAAAAGGGTCTATTGCTGTTGTTCCCAATTGCTTCCACTTTGTTATGATACCACTAACAGTTGACCGTGGAATATTTAGTAGTGAGGAAATTTTCACAAATGGACTTATTGCACAGGTGGCAACCTATCACGGTACCACGCTTGAATTCACTGAGCTCCTGAGAGCGACCCATTCTTTCACAAATGTTTGTAGAAGCAGTCTGCAGGCCTAGGTGCTTGATTTTATACACCTGTGGCCATGGAAGTGATTGGAACACCTGAATTCAATGATTTGGAGGGGTGTCCCAATACTTTTGGCAATATAGTGTACCTGTTAAGTGCTGATTTATCGAGCCAGATCTGCCTCAAAAATAATACATTTACAAAATAAAATTCATAAATGCACAGCACAATTCACATTTACAAAATCCGATTCGTAAATTCAAAACACAATTCATAAATACAAAAGTAAAAGCATAAATATTTCCCCAAATGCTCATACAAATGTATCTTACCTAAATAAATTTCAAGAAGTTCAATGCTGCATTGTACTGTGCATTGTTCCATGATCGGGTCCTTTACGTAAAGACATTTTAATAGGTACTTTTTTTTAGCACCTGATTACAATGTCTTCAAAATCACATTATGATTTATATCGTGCAACAATGCACAGTACAAGCGCAGCGTAGAGCTTCTTGAGTCTGTTCAGTAATGAGCGTTTAGATTGGTGGATTAAATGCTCACCGCGATTGGCTAAACAATGCATCCTCCAAAAAAAAAGATATTTACGAATCTTAACATGTCAGGAAGGTCTCAAAAGTACCGCACAAAAATTCAAAGCAGTCTACGCACGTGTGACGATTTGCAAATGCAGATTCAACGATCCATAAATACATGTAACATCATTCATAAATGTGTGATGGAAATTAATTCAAGAACTTGATATATACATATTTGTGTAAATATTTTAAATTTAGGTAAGATGCATTTGTGTGAGCATTTTTATGCTTTTTTAAAGAAATATTTATGCTTTTACTTGTGTATTTATGAATTGTGTTCTGAAATTACGAATCTAACGAAAAAAAATTATAAATGTGAATTTTGCAGTGCATTTATGAATTTTGTTTTGTAAATGTATTATATTTGAGGCTGATCTGGCTCCATACTGATTGCATGTACAAACTCAATCCACCTAGAAAATGAAGTTCTCTAAAGATTAATTTATTTTTTCCATGCTGAAAAATCTGCAAAAACTTGCTGTACCTTAAAAAATCCAAACAGGCTAGATGCATAGGCCACAGTAATCCAAAATGATACTAGGACTCTTACAAAATAAGTAAGACTCTATTGAAAGGTGTAAACACTGTGGCACTTTCAAAAAGAACAGCCCAATTGAAATGCAACACAAAAGGCGGATCAAAACTGATTTCCATTACTGAACGAGTATAATGAATGAAGAGAATGTTAAAACCCTACGGGCTGCGATGAACTGGGCCGTTCGGTGTGATAATCTCAGCACAGCTTGTCTTAAGTACACACAGGTGAAATTTACCCACTGGCTAAAGCTCAGTAATAAGAGGCGCAGGTGCGCTGACGGCCGCTGTTGACGCTTGCTTTGGCAGCTCTGTGACAGCGCTGTGGCTCTATTCCAGACGCTCCGCTCAACAGCGCTGGCGTGGATGCTCTGTCATACAACATCAGGACGGATTTCTATCCAGTATGCTGCTTCTATATCTGTGCACTGCATTATTATAAAACCAGGCTGATTGGTCAACACAACATACAAGATATTCTAAAAATCTACTATATAACATGCAAAACAGCTCAGGAGGTACTATATATCACTGCACAGCACACAAAGACAAACTGCTAACATTAGTTTACAAGTCAGGACTTGATCTTTGAAATTTGCTTAAAGAAGACCTATTATGCTTTTTTACATTTTCAACTCTATTTAGTGTGTAATATTGCTGTTTAAGCATGAAAAAGTACTAAAGCACAAAGTCACTCCAAAGGGAGTTATTCTCTTCTCGCACTGTTCCTTAACTCGGTCTTGAGTTGTCTTCCGGGAAGGTACACATCACAATATTCCTAATTTAAATAATTCCCGCCGAAGGCATTTGGAAAATAAAAAGGGCGAGGCCTGGTTCAAGTTGTGTTAGTAGTGTGTTGAAATTCACGGTTCATGGTAAGGGGCGTGACATTTCCGAAACATGCTCAAAGCGACTGACCAGTCACAACACACTGATATGGCCGACTAATCAGAGCACATTGTGCTTTTTCAGAAGGATGGGCTTCATAGATACACAGCATTGCCAGAGACTGACTTATTATATGGTCCGTGGCTAAAAGAAAAGTGAAAGTGACATGTGAAGGTAACCCATATTAGGAATCTGTCCTTCGCATTTATCCCATGCATGTATCCCAAAGCAATTTTGCTGAGTCACCCGGAGAGCGATTGGGGGTTAGGTGCCTTGCTCAAGGGCACCTCAGTTATTTCCTGCCAGTATTGAGACTCGAAACTGCAGCCTTTGGGTTACTAGCCTGACTCATTAACCATTATGCCACAACTGCTCTACCATTGGAAAAAGCATAATGGGTAACTTTAATCACATGGGCCTCGATAACCAATCACATTACAGTCTTTGGTGTCATTGAATTTCGTTCAGAGTTGTGCGACAGTTAATCACTGTTTGCGGATAGCATGTGTCGTAAATTGAATGATAACTGTCGTGCAATTGTCCATGACTTCTCTTATAAAACAAAATTTTTTCTGGTGTAAACTCTAAAAATAGATCAATCCAAAATGAGCAAACATGTTGAAATTTATTACATGATTTATTACATGATAAGCTATTTCCTCACAAAAGCGTTTTAGTCAGCGTAATGAAGCCTCTCTTTCATTGACATCCATTTAATAAAAAATAAAAAAAACGGCCACAGCGCTAGCAGGTGTTAAGAATTTTCAGGCTAGGGTTGCAGGTTTTGGCATTACTGACAGACTGGGAAGAGAGGTGCTGCGACAATTTCAGATATGTGAAAAATGAAAACATGAAAACCTATGTGAAAACCTATGTGTTTGTTTTAAAACATTCAAGCATGAAAACCTTTTATATAGTAAACCCCAAAATCAAGACATTGTAAAAAGGTATAATAGGTCCTCTTTAAATAAATATCATGTTGAACTTTTGAGCTTTTATTATATGGTAACCGTTTTACAAATGCTGCCCGTCGAGTCTAACAACAACCTTTATGCATGACTCCTTTCACAATGTAGCATGATCTTTTGTACTTTTGCTTAAAAATAAAGCTGAAAGGTTTAGCTCTAAAATATGATTGAATGAACCAGGTTCAAATTAATAATTCAAAAAAATTAGATTCTATATTTTATTGTGCCAATTTACTTGCCCATGCATCCTATAGGATAAGCATATTAAATATTTATCTGGCAGAAAAAAACAATTATTGCAATTATTATTTGCAATAAATGTTATTATATAGCTATTATTAAAAAGGCATTCCAGGATGTGCACTAAGTTTTTTTCTTACTATGATTAGAGTGGGTTTTAAAATGGGCTCTCTACCTTATGGCAACACACTTTAACTGTGTCAAAATAACTATAATGCATGGCTGCGAGTGTCTTGTTGCTTCTATTTAATAAAGCTCAATAGGTTCCTAGCTTAGTGAGCTGACTAACTAGACAACATTTTCTCTATCTAAAGATACCTTGTTTTGGCAAATACAGAATGCAACATGACAAGCTCTGAGATGTGCTTTACAAATGTGCGTAATAGTGGTTCAACGGATCACAAAACTCACAGTTCGGATCATATCACAGTTATTAAGTCACGGATTGGATCCTTTTTCGGATCAGCACAAAACAAATAATAATAATTGGGGGGTGGGGGGTAACTTTGATTTTATTACTTAGCCCACTTTAACTACTCTGATACCACAGCAGAAACTACTAGCCTAACTAATACATTATTAAAGGCAAGTGAACAGACTGTAAAAAGAACAAATACTGTACACCAATTACAAGCATAGATAAATACAACATAAAGTTACAAATAAAGTATAAGGTCTAACTTTAGTATTAATTTTCGTGTACTGAAATGTAATAATTAAATGTAAAATGACACTGTTCACTGTATAAATTTAATACAGATTAATCTTTGTTAAAGCTGTGTTTTGTTGTTTGATTGACATGACAGACAACAGCAGGTATTTATAGGTTGCTGTCACTTTATACGATAGATACACATCCGAATTCTCTCCTCGTTCAGTTAAGACAACAGCAGGTATTTATAGGTTGCTGTCACTTTATACGATAGATACACATCCGAATTCTCTCCTCGTTCAGTTAAGACATAACCGAATGTGTTTACGAGAATACTTGCCGAGAGGGGTATTTTGACTGACATAATGCATGTATGCCATCCAAGCCTTGTATGTGCGTCTGTGCACACGGAAAACAGCGTGGCGTGCAATACCGAATGAAATCCTCTTTTGCCTCTTCTAGCGCTGGAATGGTTTTATATCTATTTAATGTGTAAACTAGCAAGACAAAACATGTGCAAATGATAACCTTTCACTCTATTGCGGTTAAACTTGCAATTGATCCGCAAATCACATGCGTGCCGAACCGTGGGGCTTGGTCTGTACGGATCACGGATCAACAACGATCCGTTTAACTACTAGTGCGTAAATAATGAAATAAATATAAACTTTATTACTTGCATACAATAAACCAGAGTGGTTTGTTCACATATCATTCAACTGATATAATATTTTACTCCTAAATCGTGGCATTTATTTCTGTCTGTTGACAGTATTTTTCTGATTTATGGAGTGATAAAAAGAGAAATCCAAAATCCCCTCTGTAAAACCCTTTAACTATAATATGTCAATAAAATAAAGACTGGCTTTATCCAGTGTTCAGATTTCTGTTCTGAAATGTATGCAAATTAGTGCATATTTAATTAGATAATGACTCATTGGCATAATTAAACATTTTTAGAAAACTTGTAATACAAAATAACTGCCTTAATGTACTGTGAATAATCAACTTGGGAAATATGGTGATACTGAATATATTAGTTAACATTTTACCCTATTCACACCTGTAGTGTCTTGCCTTAAAAAAGATTATTGTGTATATCTGTGTATGCTATATATTTTTATGTATATTTTATGTATATTAGAGTATCAAATTTTTAGCACCTCCACTTATATGGAGTTGCTGTCTATGTAGGGTGTCCAACTTGGTTCAGGATGCCTTAGAAGACAGCTGCCTATGTAGGCTGTAGATGGCAAGGCAGCTCAGAACAGTACTGGAGTGTCACACGCTAATCTTAAAGAAACTATAAGCCATGCTGAACAACGTACCGGCAGACAGTCGTGGGCGAGTTCTGGGCGTCTGCATCTCTTGGCGGGCGTGTGGCAGCATGTGGTAGCGCTTGGCTTCATTCACCAGGTCCCTGCAGGCCTCTGAAGTTTTGATTAGTTCCTCGTTGTCCACCACGTTCAGCAGGTAGCTGGGATGAATGAACGGAAGCCGCACCACCGCCAACAGCTCAGACACATGCTAAATACACCACAGAGAGAAACACAAGACAGAAAGAAAGAAATGAATGAGAACAGAGAAAAACAGAGATAATCTGATTTAGCATTGTGCTTTATACACCCTTAATTGAGGTCAAATCGCTGTTACGGATGGCCTCATGCCTTATTACTTTATTATTTTCAATGGCTGAAAAAAATATCTCTCTGGATAATTAAGAATTTGTAATGATACAACCGAGTTAACTTGCTAGAAAAATAAACAAAGTCTTCCAATGGATGCTGTGTGAGGATGCCCATTATAACTAAAGAGGTAAAAAATAGATATTGACACATTCATTTGTGGCAAACAACCTCCGCTAACAGCATAAACAGCATGAACATCAAAACAAGTTCAAACATCAGAACATATCAGGAAGTTAAATGTTCTTTTTTCATTTTCAGATGATTTATCTTCAACACAAACACTGTCAGAAATCACGCAAATGATATAAAGCAAAAGAAGGCAAGTTGATTTATATAGCATGTTTCATACACTCCACAAATGTACCAACCCATCAACATATTTGACCCAAACTTGGGTTGAAACAACCCAGCATTTTTTTATATTATTTTTTTTTTTATAGTGTACAGATTGGTAATTCAACAGACATAGGAATGTTAAAGGTGCCCTAGAACTTCTTTTTAAAAGATGTAATATAAGTCTAAGGTGTCCCCTGAATGTGTCTGTGAAGTTTCAGCTCAAAATACCAAATAGATTTTTTTTAATACATTTTTTTAACTGCCTATTTTGAGGCATCATTATAAATGAGCCGATTCAGGGTGTGGCGCCCTTTAAATCTCGTGCTCCACGCCCCAAGAGCTCGCGCTTGCCTTAAACAACATAAAAAAAGTTCAAACAGCTAATATAACCCTCAAAATGGATCTTTACAAAGTGTTCGTCATGCAGCATGTCTAATCGCGTAAGTACAGTGTTTATTTGGATGTTTACATTTGGTTATGAATGAGTTTGATAGTGCTCCGTGGCTAACGGCTAATGCTACACTGTTGGAGAGATTTATAAAGAATGAAGTTGTGTTTATGCATTATACAGACTGCAAGTGTTTAAGAATGAAAATAGCGACGGCTCTTGTCTCTGTGAATACAGTAATAAACGATGGTAACTTTAACCACATTTAACAGTACATTAGCAACATGCTAACGAAACATTTAGAAAGACAATTGACAAATATCACTAAAAATATCATGATATCATGGATCATGTCAGTTATTATTGCTCCATCTGCCATTTTTCGCTATTGTCCTTGCTTGCTTACCTAGTCTGATGATTCGGCTGTGCAGATCCAGACGTATAATCCCTTTCATAATTTTGGGAACATGGGCTGGCATATGCAAATATTGGGGGCGTACACCCCGACTGTTACGTAACAGTCGATGTTATGTTGAGATTCGCCTGTTCTTCGGAGGTCTTTTAAACAAATGAGATTTATATAAGAAGGAGGAAACAATGGAGTTTGAGACTCACTGTATGTCTTTTCCATCTACTGAACTCTTGTTATTTAACTATGCTAAGGTAAATTCAATTTTTGAATCTAGGGCACCTTTAAGACATGTTAAAATTATTTAAAATTTAATTGAAAATGAATGAAAATGTAATAAAGAAGAAAGTTGAAATGAAATGTTATGTTTAATTAAATCAGGGTTCCCACACCTTGGATAACTTCAAATTCAAGGACCTTTCAAGGACTTTCCAGGCCCAGTACCCTCAAAATCAAGGACTTGAATCCACATTAAGGCCCAGTTTAAACCGTTTAATACTGCAGCTGCCTACATGCGCAAGAGGCAACTGTTTACACTTGTACGCGCATGCCCAGTGTGCATGAACAGTCATGTGACATGCGTTTTTGGCCATGTAGTGTAGACGGATATGGGGTTATATTTCTGCCACAATTATGCGCGTGCAAGATCATATCGTGATTTCAACTGAAACAGGAAGACAGAGCGATATATCGAACAGTCCCACCCCCTTTTTTTAAATAGCCAATAGCGTTTTGTTTATATCACATTGTTTAACGTTTCTTTTGCGTGAATATGCTTGCTAGCCCGTTGTAAAAAGCTCCAAGCAATCTTCCACTCACTTCTAGCGATAACTATTATTAGTTAAAGGAGCCGTATGTAGGATTTTGGCCTAAACTGGTACTGCAATCACTATAAAAATACTGTAGAGCGGTCAAGTCAAGTCAAGTCACCTTTATTTATATAGCGCTTTTTACAATGCAGATTGTGTCAAAGCAGCTTTACATTGATAACTGGTACATAATTTTGGCTGCACAGCAGCTCTTAAAGAATAGTGTCAATGCAGGCAGATCAGAAGCACTGTTGATTAAATGTCAAGAATACTGTTGAATATCAAATGTCAAGTCAAATGTCAAGTGTCCCCAACTAAGCAAGCCAAAGGCGACAGCGGCAAGGAACCCAAACTCCATCAGGTGACATCAGGTGGCAAACAGGTGGCAAACAAGTGGCAAATAGGTGTTAAACAAGATGGCGCCGCTGAGTCCGGTCGCCGTCCAGGTCGCTCCGCTTAGATTGTGTTTTTATTTACTTTTTTACCTACTTTTGCTTTCTCTTTTTACACACATAACCTCTGCACTGNCAATCAAAGTGTTTATTTCAGTTCCATCCAGTTGAGGATCGTATTCATCACGTCGGTATGGACGGTTTGTTGAGGAACTGTGCTACTGGCTGTCGTGGCGATGAGGCCTTCACGATGGATGATCTAGTTGACTCGATCTCTGCTGATACTTCAGGGCTGCGTTGTGGTCATGTCCAGTTGAGGATCGTATTCATCACG
>RJVU01049301.1:3911395-3942052 GCA_003731715.1 Anabarilius grahami
AGGTAATTTCAAATAAAACTGCTTTTGTAAAAGCACAACTAACTTGGTCACTTTGCGCATCAATGTGTCTGTCTCATCCTGTCCTCTGTTACAACACAGAAGGGGACAGAGACACTGGAATGCAGGTAATATAGTTTATTGAACAACCAGGAGCAGATACGGAGTGCAGGTAAGTGAAGGCAGATATGACAGGTGGCAGATATGGATACTGGAGTGATACTTGTCTTTTCTCTTGCAGATATCACAGGCTGGTAACGGACTGGAGCTGAGAAGACACAGAGGAACTCACACGAGACGAGGAACAACGAAGGAGACTTGGGAACACACTGGAGACTGGAAGGAGTCCTTAAGGTGAGCATGAAGGTAAGACTATATGCCAACGAGACCGGACAGTGACTGTGTGAGTGCGTGTGCCTTTTGTGCTGCTGCTGATGACTGTGCTGATGGGAAGCAGGTGTGCGTGATTAGAACTCGGGTGATGACGTGCGCTGTGGTTGGGTGATGGTAGAGCCTGGCGTGTCTGTGACATCCAGGAGATGTCCAATCTTTACAGTATGCTGAAAGTCAAAAGTCTGTTTCCACTAGATCAGTGAAAAGACACTCAGAAGACAGAAACCAACAAAAAACAAACAACTAGCAAAAAACACACCACCTCCCCCTGAAAAGATGCCCTCCTGACATTAAAATAATCGCTCCAATATTTCATTTCATGGCTAGACACGCTCACTGTGCTCTTCACATTTTCCTCGAAACATATAATAAACAGCGATTCCCAAGGCAAGACATAACATGCTGGAATCAAATTTGCGATGTTTATTTTGCTGCTTGTAAATATAAAATTGCTCTATCAGAGCCATAAATCAAAAAGTCGAGCGGCTCTCTGAGCGAATCTGAGTACAGATGCTAATAGAAAGTGAAAATTCAGGGAGATTTCCTTCTTGTGTTTTTGTGCTTGAAGGCGCAGCAGTTTGATAAAGAAATGCAAAAAAGAGAAGAGAGAAAAGAGAGAGAGAGAAAGAGAGCTACATACACACAAAGACAGTCATGCATTAAAAATATATTAGATAACAGGAGGGGAGACAGAGAGCACATTCCTGTGACGGGACGGCAGACTGATGCTCAGCCACTGCGAGAGTGGTTTGATGGATGGGGAGCGTCGCAGCACTGAAAAGAAGACAGATTAAGCATGTCCAAGAAACACTTTTCTCTCTATGGAATATACAAAGAGATGCATATCCCGGCACAGCACAACAGTCAGCGGCACTACAGCCGGACAGTGTCATGTCTCTAATGATGCCTGTGTGTTGAGATAAAGCAGAAGTCTGCGGCTCACTTTGAAAAATGAGTTGGGAAAACAGCCTCCATCGCAATACTCAGCAATTGCATTTCACCGTAAACCAGAGTCAGCACAGAGGCCAGACGATACAGATGCCGACGGTTTAATAAACCCATGACGTGTTGGAACCTTCCTACTAGAAAAGAACAGTCCTCATTGTATAGTGGATAAAATACTAAACTCAAATGTTAAACTACTAATTATGCCTTTATAACTATTTTTTGTTATGACTTCATGTAATGTTGACATTTGGATAAACTCTCAATTTTCTTCTCTTGAAAAAAGACACAAAAATGTGTTTAAATATTTCAAATTACAATTACAATAAAAATATAAAAAGATTTGCCTGAGCTTGACCAACCAAAGGATGTTAAGTCTGTGAAACCCTTTTTTATGGAAATGCTTATAGAATATATATATATCAGAAGTGGTGAATATATATAACATTATTTTTATTTTTTTATCAACAACATGATGTGCATTAAATATTACATTACATCAGGGTTTCCCAGACTAGGGTCCGTGATGGAACTGCAAAGGGTTTAATTAAAAGCTATTAAGTAATTAAATCATACAAATTTTAAATTTAAATAAATTATTTTAAAATAGAAACATTCCCTTACTAAAACCCTTACTAAAAAAGATAAGATTTGTTTATCTGCATGTCATGTGTCCATTAACCAACGTCAGTGAACCATGAACTTAATTAGGGCCTGAGCATGGTGTGAGGACCCTATTGGAATTTGGTATTGGTCAATTCTTCTTCTCTGCAATGAATCGCATTTTTGAGAGCGTAAACATGTTCGAAAACTCGAAAATTTACATCTGATATTGGTTTCAGAATTAGGTGTGACAAAATGGCTCGATAGCGCCACCTACAAAATTTCAATAAAGCGCCCTTCGTGCTACGTTTCACATTCAAGTATGAAATTCAGTAGACATGTAACAGCCCATTACCTACAAAAAAGTTCCTGGTTGCAAAATCTGAAAACCGAAAAGGATGTGAGATATACGGTCAGTCTAATCTAAAGGTCTTTAAATTGCGAAGATCTTGAGTTTTCGCTGAAGGCCGTGTCTGTGGCGGCCTGACAAAGTTCGATGTTTTGCCATGAAACACGAAGCTGTTGTAAGTCAGGCATACAATGTCTGATCTGCCCCAAACTTCACATGTTCACATGAGTCCTGGTCTGAAGTCATCTACATGGCAATATTCAGTTAGTCATAGCACTACCTGCTGGCAACAGGAAATGGCATGCTTTGCACTGTATTCACTCCCAAATGCCATGAAGTACCAAACATGTTAGAAACACGTTAAATCATGCAACACTTGGCTAAGTGCTAAAGTATGCAATTAACGCCACGAAACAGGAAGTTGTTGTAACTCAGACATATAATGTCCGATCTGCTTCAAACTTAACATGTTTGATAAGAGTCCTGGCCTAAAGACATCTACATGGCAATATTCAGTTATAGGTGAAGCACCACCTGTTGGCAGCAGCAAGTGTGGCACGTCGAAATGACTTTGCCATATTTCTCCTGTATTTACTTGCTTACATGCATGTCGCCCACTGTTCACTGTTTTCTTAAGGCCACCAGGTGGTGGTGAGCCCGGGTGCGAGGGCCCTTTCATCGCTGCTTGCAGCTTTAATTTTATTTATTATTATTGACTTAAGTTAAAATCTCAAGGGGTGCTTCAAGTAAACATATTAGGTCAAAGAAGTTCAGCTAACAAAATGTTGGGGAATCTCTGCATTACATGTAAATATGAAATGATGTGACTGTACATTTTAATGTGTTTGAAAGACAAAAACCTTCCGAAGACTGTAATACATGGTAAAATGACTCAATGAGTGATAATTTAAGCAATAATTAATGTGATCGTCAGAAGATAATTAGATACGCAATGTAGAGAAAACACTTCTTAAAAGTAAAATGATTTCTGTAAATCCAATGATCAAATGCTGTGTGGCTCTCAGTTTTCAGTGATAGTCAAATTACTAGTGGCTGGTCTGTGTGTGTAATTCCACAAACCTGGAAGCCCTTCTGAACGTATATATGCAGTAGGCATTCTTAGAAAGGAAAATTTAAAAGATAAAAAGTACTGTAGCCTGATTACCAGTATTATCGGATTACGTAATCTGATATGAGAAATAAGGGTCTTTTCTAGTGAACGCATCGCGTTGAAAGTTTTAACCAGAAATGCTCATCTTGAACTAGCTCTCTTCTTCTTCTTTATTAGAATTCTGGCAGTGTAGACACTGCTAAGTGTATTACTGCCCTCCACAGGCCAAAGTTTGAACTAATTGTTAGTTCAAACTTTGGCCTGTGGAGGGCCGTAATACACTTAGCAGTGTCTACACTGCCGGAATTCTAATGATGGGTTCACTAGAAAAGACCCTTATTTCTCATCTGGGATCGTGTAGAACAATTTGAAGCTGCAGTGAAACTAATTTTGACCTTCAACTGTTTGGTGCCCATTCAAGTCTACTATATGGGAAAAAATCCTGGAATGTTTTCATCAAAAACTTTAATTTCTTTTCGACTGAAGAAAGAAAGACATGGACATCTTGGATGACATGGGGGTGAGTAAATTATCAGGAAAAGTTTATTTAAAAGTGAACTAATCCTTTAACCACTTGTCTTGACCTCCTGGGAATAGTGACCACTGCTGAACAATGACCCTTTTTCCATTTCTAAGCATCAGGAAGCTCTTTTTTATGACTATTTAAAAGTGTATTAAATTGTTTTTGTATTTTGCTGGTGAACATCCATCTGGTGAAAATCCATGTCACATTAACCGTACAATAACAGTTATTCCTTCAGTCCACAAATAACCATCAACTCGTTCTTTTTCAACTACAGCATCAGTTTGTTTAGGTGAAAAAGTTTTTCTGGTAGAATGTAGGAATTCTACTGCTAAAAAGAACTAAGAAAAGGAAAAATTACTGTGTAATGAGGAATAAAAAAACCTCTCAGAGCTACAAGCATAGCCTAAAAAAACTTTCATTAAATTTAATGAAGGTACTATTCAAACGTCCATGTATTATTTTAATTAAAGTATTATAATAAATCTTAAAAAGCAGGCCTCTTCTTCTAGCTTTCATGACTTAGTTCTGGAACTTTCATTCTTCATTCCCTGCTAGATTAATGTCACAGAAACTCTCTCTCCCAAAAAAACAACAAAAAAAACAAATTCATATTTTCACCCCACAATCAAAAGGAAAAGAATAAGCAATTATTTTTCACATATATTTTGTAGCACATTCACTCCTAAAATAAATCCAAAAAATAAATAAAGGCATAAATAAAGTAATAAATACATACAGAAATGAAAGAAAGAAAGAAAGAAAGAAAGAAAGAAAGAAAGAAAGAAAGAAAGAAAGAAAGAAAGAAAGAAAGAAAGAAAGAAAGAAAGAAAGAAAGAGAAAGAAAGAAAGAAAGAAAGAAAGAAAGAAAGAAAGAAAGAAAGAAAGAATATGGGTAGGAAATGTGTTTAATTGTTATGAAAATAATATAATGATGATTTTTTTTCTCATAATTTCATAATCAAAATTATATGGCATATTATAATATGCATTATTAAGTTGGGTATCGGTATCCACACACCATGTACTGCAAAAAGCTTTTAAAGGGGTCATGACATGGTTTTCTTTTTGTTATTTTAAAATGTTCCTTGAGGTTCACTTAATGTTCATAACATTTTTTACACAAGTTAGTGTTTTGAAAACATTATCCATATAAAACTGTAATTTACAGACAAAGCATTATGAAATCATGTACTTACAGATTGTGATGCAGCTGCTGTCAGATCCAGTAAAGCTGGCTGCTTGATCTTTCAATAAAAGTTTCCTTGTGAACTCTCCATTACACTCTCCATTACAAAACAAATGCTCCGAACAAACATATAATCCTCCGACGCGATCTTGGACGCCATTAAAATAAACCATCCACTTGATTCCGGTGCTTGGATCCTTCTGAAGTCTGCACAGAGATGCAAACGAGCTGTTTAAACTGAAAGAGTCAAAAGCAAACATTCTTTCCAGGCCTGGTTCCAGAATCAAATCACTGATGGTGCTTCTGAAATTAGTAGGGATGCACCGATATGATTTTTTGGGGCGAATACCGATATTAACAAATAATTATTGGCCGATACCGATACTGATATTTGTCACTTCCTCTCTTATTTGAAAATTTTTCATCAAAATAGATAATATTTTGATTATGTTTTAAATAAGCAAAGTTCAAAAACACCTGCATTAAATTATATACAAGCAGGTTTATTGCTGCATCATCAAATAATTTTTAATGAACATGGATTGGATCCATTTAACATTTAGCAGGCCTACATAAAGACAACAGAACAAAGATACATTTGAAATAAACAGTGCTTTTTAGGTAGGTTTAATAGTTTTCAGGTACAGAAATAAAGTAAACAAATGTAAAATAGCACTGCACATTCTTCACTGTATAAATTAAATACATATTAATCCTTTATTGTAACAGAGTAATTTGCTGTATGTTGATGATAATGCAATGGAGAGAGAGAGTTTTATGCACACTTCTTGTGCTCTATAATGTTTAGCTTTTGTGGTGATTTGTTTGGAAACGGACGCAATAAACTTTATAAAACATCAGTAAAGGTTTGGTCATCATTTGGATGGGGTTCGCTACACTTATGAAAGTAACAAAAGTTGTTTAGTCAAGAATAGTGTGCAATCTTTTGTTATTTGATTAGCATTAAAGCGCAGACAGCAGTGCTAGGATAATGTTACAGAAATTATACAGCTCAGTGCCTTCACGCAGTTAATTTATAAACCATCGGTTTGTTATATTGGCCTTTTTCCTGCTACAGCCGATATGCCGATCAGTGGCGTAACTTTGTTTTAAAAAGTGGGTGGGACAAGAATGTGTATGGGGGGGGGTATTGTAATTGTATTATTACAATAATAATAATATGATATTAAAATTATAAATGTGTTAAAATATGATAGTTTCCCTACATCTGCTATAATACAATATATCGTTAGTCTCGAGAGTATGTACATTAGTTAATAAATACGACGATCCACTTTTGATATTCGAATGTCCTGATAGACTAGTGGCAGAATATCCGTTTAGGGTGCAAGAGGTTCTCGGTTCTAATCCAACCATGTATGATTTTTTTTTCTCATTAAAATCAAAGATGTTCATCAGTGATTGTATATCAAGAGCAGGGACACGTTTATGTGTATTGTGTTTTGTGATTTCAACGTAACGAATAGAGAGTCTCCGCAACAGCGATAGATTGAAGCGCTCGTCCGTGTGAACACTGCGCAGTGTGCACGAGCGCCGAGAACCCTGTTGCATGCGCCTCTGATAACAGCGGCAACGAGCACTCAACATGATTTCAAAAACACATCCCAGCGCCAAATCGCCTATTATTAACACAAATTGATAATCAACTAGAGGTGTTTATTTTGTATTAGATATCCGCGAGATGTTTCAAAAAGTGGTGGGGACAATATCGACCCTTTCAAAAAGTGGTGGGGACATGTCCCACCCGTCCCACCCGCAAATTACGCCTATGATGCCGATGGATGTAAATTGAGCAAAAATCGGCCGATAAATATCGGCGGCCGATAAATATCGGCGGCCGATACATCGGTGCATCCCTAGAAATTAGTGAGGGTGCTCTAGTAAAGTGCAGATGTGGAGGCTAATATGTAAGCAACGGCTCCACCATTAGAAGAATACCCACACAGCAAAAGGACTCCTCGGCGGATCGGCCGCGGAGGTATCGCGGCTTCCGGAACGTATCCGCGAAACGGACAGCACTTTTAGAGGTTTATTCCTCTGACCGGATGGTTTAACTTAAAGTAAATGTAAATGTGTAAAAGCTAATATTTAATTGAAAATCCCTTGCAAGCAATCACAGGAGTGAGTCTGTGACCCATAGACATCTTGGTTAAATAGGACTTAAATCTGGAGATTGAATTGGAATGTCCAGTTAAGAATGTCCTGAAAAAGATAGATGCCACTGGCAAGCTTCAGCCACCGACAACGAGCAGGTCAGATGAGAAAATCAACAGCAGTTGATGATAGACAAATGACAAGGGCTTTAAAAAAAAAAAAAAACTTTAAAACAACTGTCAGTAAAAGCTGGGGTGATAGTCTTAAAATCTGCTGTTCGCAGGAGACTTCACCAACAGAACTACAGAGGCTACACAGCAAGATCAAACATCTGATCAGTACCAAAAATAGAAAAGCCAATTAGAATTTGCAAAAACTCACAGAGATGAGTGTAGAGAAAAAAAGAAACTGCAAATGATCCAAGGCATACAACCTCATCTGGTAAGCATGATGGAGGTAGTGTCAAGTCATGGGCATGCATGTCTGCTTATGGAACAGGCTCACTCGTCTTTATTGATGACTTATTCAATGATGGCAGCAGAAGAATGAATTCAGAAGTGTGCAAAATCTTGCCTACCAGTATTCAAGAAAATGTCACCATACTCACTGGGAGGTGCTTCATATGGCAACAGGACCATGACCCAAAAACACAACGAGTTTATTAATTCTTTATTACTTAAAATTGTTGCTACTAGTTTTCGCACAGACTCGCTCATAGTTCAAAATATGAACAATCACAAATGAAAAACACAAGATGCCGCTTTGATGAAGTCAGTTTTAATTTAATATTAGTTTCATTCCATATATTCAGACTTTTCAATATATTCAAGTTTCATTCCATATATTCACACTTTCATTCTATATATTCACACTTTCATTGAATATATTCACACTTTCATTCCATATATTCAGACTTTCATTCCATATATTCAGACTTTCATTCCATATATTCAGACTTTCGTTCAATATATTCAGACTTTTCAATATATTCAAGTTTCATTCCATATATTCAGACTTTCATTCCATATATTCAGACTTTCATTCCATATATTCAAGTTTCATTCAATATATTCAAGTTTCAGTCCATATATTCTAGTTTCATTCCATATATTCAGACTTTCATTCAATATATTCAGACTTTCATTCCATATATTCAGACTTTCATTCCATATATTCAGACTTTCAGTCCATATATTCAGACTTTCATTCAACATATTCTAGTTTCATTCCATATATTCAGACTTTCATTCAATATATTCAAGTTTCATTCCATATATTCAGGCTTTCATTCAATATATTCAATTTTCATTCCATATATTCAGACTTTCATTCAATATATTCAAGTTTTATTCAATATATTCTAGTTTCATTCCATATATTCAGACTTTCATTCAATATATTCAAGTTTCATTCCATTTATTCAGACTTTCATTCAATATATTCAAGTTTCATTCCATATATTCAAGTTTCATTCCATATTCAGATTTTCATTCAATATATACAACCAATCATATTATAAATACTATAATTTCCTGAAGGCATGCCAGAAAGTATATAAAAAGAAAGTATATAAAAAGTATATAAATCGTATATAAACACAAGGAGAAAGCCAGGGTTGGGCAAAAATACATCAAAATGTATTTTAAAATAAAATACCAAATACCTTCATTTTAAATGTATCAAAATAAACTACAAAATACAGCAGCCACACCATGTATCAAAATAAACTACTGTATTTTTGTATTTTGAAAATAATAAAAAATACTTTTACAAGGAAACATGAAATTTCTTCACAAACCTTCCATCAATTGGCCTATTTGATCTATTCTTCACCACTGACTCAGTTGATTAAGTAAAGAATGTTTGATAGCAACAGCTTTTCTCTGCCTCAGTCATGCAATAAATCTGACATATGCAACCAGTTAAAGGCACAATATGTACAGTAGGATTTTTGGATTAAAATATCCAAAAAACACTAGAACAATGTTATATATTTTGTTGACTTGTGTACTTACATTATCCCAAATTAAATCCAGAGAAATAAGCAATTTTAAACAGGACACAGGCTGTGTCCGTGCGTTGACTTTCAATGACATACCCTCAATTTCCGGTTTTATTTAGTAGAAACCATGGAAACATCAAAGACGCTTTATATTCCTCATCTGTCTAATAAAACATATTATATGTTTTATTAGACAGATGAGGAACTGTTTGGATTCATTCACCAACATAAAACTATATGTTATATAGCTTCTTGTTTAAATCTTGTTTTCTTGATTTACAGCGAGTACCATGTTTTACCATGACTAATGTCGATCTAGCTTACTGCAGTGTGCAACAAGTGTCTCATAGCAGCTGCCAAGCAAACGCACAGAGTAGCATTATAACAACTTTCAACACACAAATGTATCTAATAAACAGCGCCGCATTACCCCACATATGCTAGACCGAAAAAAAGCAGAAGCAGCGACTGCGGCATAATAAAAGTTCCTGCTCTCGAGACGGGTCACGCTCGTTTCTCATTAGCAATCTCTCCAACGGTCTCGTTCAGCTCCAACATCACTTGGTAATGTAATAATCTCATCCATTAACATTTCTGCCCGAGTCCCATCACGATTCTTTTCCGCCGGCTATAGACGTGAAGACAACACCTCCCATGATTCCACAAAATCAAGAATAAGCGACTGAATAAGTGACCTCTAACAGCGAAATTTACATATTGTGGCCTTAACAGATCAAATATTCACATATCCCTGTGCTCTCCCAGATTAGAAGTAACCAACAGTATAATGTTTGCGAATGACTCATAATTGTATCCTAATTTAGTTACTTGGTGTTTGGTAATGAAGGGCCTACTTTGCATCAGCAACACTGACTCAATGACAAGAAGTCATTCATAAGAAGATAACTGATGGCACCTGTATTCATAGCAACTAGATTCTAACTAATTAATCATTTGATTGTTAATCATAAATATTAGCTGCTGCTCTGTATAATAGTTTTCAAGAACATTATATAAATTGGTAAACTATTTAGCCTAAGGTACTAAAATCAACACCAAAACTTAACATCTGTTCTGATCTCAACAAGTCTCTGCAAACTATTGAGTAGGCACCAATCAGAGGCCGCATTTTTATGATGTCATCATGAAGACTTCTTACAAAGTATTTTACAGTATTTTAAAACTACAAAAATACAAAACACTAAAGTAATTTGATACGAAATACAAAGCCATTTTCATCAACCTTATCAAATACAAATTACAAAATACTATTTTGTATTTGAAATACGTATTTGAAATACATGTATCATAAATACTGCCCATCCCTGGAGAAAGCTATACATCAATTCTATGCAGAGATGCTGCTGAGTTCTCTGGGCCCTAGCTCATCTCAGATGGTCTAAAAGACAGTGGAAATGTGTGCTGTGGTCAGATGAGTCCATGTTTCAGGTTGTTTTTGGAAAAAAACAGACATCGAGTTCTCAGTCCCAAAGACAAAAGGGACCATCCAGACTTTCATTTGCGACAGGTGAAAAAAAAGCAAACATCTGTCATGATATGGGGGTGCATCAGTGCAAACGGCATGGGTGACTTGCATTTGTGTGAAGGTACAGTACCATTGACATGGAGGCATATATTTGGATTGTACGGAGACATAAACTGCCATCAAGATGACATCTTTCCAGGGTAGCAAGACAAAGCCAGGCCTCATTCTGCATGTGATACATCAGAGTGGTTTCTAGACATTCTACTGTAGAGTGGATGTGCCTGCCTGCCTGCCTGCAGTCCAGATCTTACTCTTATTGAAAATGTATGGCCCATCATGAAAAGGAGAATCAGAAAACGATGACCACAGACTGTTGTATCAGGCGAGATTGGGTAAAAATTCCACTTGCAAAACTGCAACAGTTAGTATCCTCAATTCCCAAATGATTAAAAATTGTAATTAAAAGGAAAGGTGATGTGACTCAGTGGTACACATGTTCTCTGTCCCAACTTTTCTGGAGTGTGTTGCAGCCATCAAAATCAAAATTAGTTTATAGTTACAAAATACAACAATGTTGTTTTGTGAAAACATTGGAAATCTTTGCTTTGTACTTTTTTCAGTTATCACAAATCACAGATTCTTGATTTTATTGCATTTTACAAATGTCCCAACTTTTCTGAAAATGGGGTTTTGTATTAAAATGTTCAGACAGTCTCCTTTTTTTTTAAATGACAAACTCATAATCATTACGTATGCCGCTGTGGCAAGCTTTATGCGTGCGCTTGAGCGCTGATTAGGCTATGTATTTTATAGGCAAAAGGCTCATTATTATGATTTATGGCTTATTGATATAAACATGCAATTAGTCGACTAATGGCTTAAATGAACGACTACTAGTCGACTAGAAAAATCTTTAGTCAAGTGCAGCCTTACAGTATATTGTATCTAGTGTAGACAGCGTCAGTGAATATAATATGATTTATTTGCTTTTGACGCAACGCTCACATCCAGTATTGACAAATGTCAGCTGGTAAGTGACTGATCACCAGTGGGCGGGGCTTATGGTGTGATGATGTATGACTATTCATCGATGTCTTGCTCTAGAGGCAGTCACATGCAAATGTATTTGCCCGTGTGACGTCACAGACCCCATAATATCAAAATGAGCCGTTTTTTGAGCTTGATTAAATAAATACTTTGTTTATAATGAAGAGGACATTTTAAGCTATGAAAATTGCAGAATGTTTTAATGGTACAAAGACCTCTTATATGTCAAAAGATCAAGGCAAATTAGATTTCTCATGTCATGACCCCTTTAAATTGGCTAGCAAACACAGTGGACAAGAGAACAGCCTTTAACACGAGACACACACCATCTAATCCATAGCATACAGTTCAACACTGGATTCAACCTCAGTAAAGCTGAAAATCTAAATCAGAGGGAGATCAACACAGCAGCAAAGTTCACCTGCTCTCTGTGTGCTGAGTGCTGTGAGATGAAAGACTAAGACAGACACCCAGCTGTGAGCCAATCTACTGAGACAACGCTGGAGAACACCTGAGACCTGAGAGAGACCATCAATAAAAAAGCTGACCCGACAGAGCTCAGAGTGACCTCAAAACACAACACAAACATTTATATCACCACTTAAAACAGTCTGAAGAACAAAGAAAGAGCAAAATAACATCCTTACATAAAACGGTTTGTTAATGTCTGAAGTCTTCGATTTTTCACTTGTTTTATAGTGAAAATAGTGCATCTTATTACTTTAGACACGATTTCAAGGCTGTAGGATAATAATATTATAGATTCTCAATTTATATAAAAAGGTGTGTTTTCTGGATATTCATTAGGTCAGCTCTTTTAGGCTGATTTAATTCCAGACTGTGTATTTCAAATGTTGAATTATGTGAACCTGCTAAAAGAAGTTAATTATGGCATAAAAAAAACTCTTATAAAAGAGCAATTAGCTTTGGGAAACAGAAGCCAATATTCTTGAAAAAACATTATTGTTTTGATTGTGTTCAGAGACAATCTCTTATCCAACACCCCGAGGCTCTTTAAAAATTATCAAGCGTTTAGGGCATAAAACACTTTTCATTTTCCATCCACTTACATTATAACAATCCAACTGCATACAGCGACGAGACATTTCCATATTTAGAATCACCAAATGAGTCACAGAAGAAAAGCCCATAAAGTTATACTGTGTGATTTATATACTTCTCTGTCAAACTGGGGAAAAACTGTTCGATACGCAGAATAAAAGAACAGAAAAAAGAAACAGAGAGAGAGAGCCCAAAAGACTGTAAATAAAGTTTTTTTTCCCCAAAGTTCTGCTTCAGTGCCATGCTGGATTTGTGATTTCATAGGCTAAACCCCAGGGGAACAGCGTGAAGTAGAGGAACTCATTTCAGCCTGAATTCAGATTGATTTCCTATCCAGCTCCTTCTCAATAGAGGCAGTGCAGGGCCAAATAAACATAAGGTCATTGCATCAATCTCTGCTGCTTCCTTCTCATGCCATCTGATCCAGTTTCACAGAGACGCTTCACACACTCCAAACAGTGTGCTCAATTGGCTCTGAAACTCCAAAAGCAAATTTATTTAATAGGCAGATGCAGGCGGAGTGTAGACACAGCGTTGAAGAGTAACTTCTGTGTTTGGATTAGCCTAATACACTTTTGCTGCAATAAATGTGTATTGGCTGCAAACAAACAAATAAATAAAACATATCTTAAACTCATATTAAATAATCTAACAGTTCATTTAAAATGGACTGAATTAAAATTAATGAAAAAATGTATGAAAGAAAAAAGTTGAAATTTTTTTTTACTTACTAACACATTAGAAAAATGAAATTTACTAATACATTATTAAAATCAAGAGTTGTATTTGTTAACATTAGTTAACGCACTGTGAAATAACATGAACAAATTATGAACAGCTGTATTTTTTATTACCTAACGTTAACAAAGATTAACAAATACAGTAACAGATATGTATTGCTCATGGTTAGTTCATGTTAGTTAATACATTAAATGAGACCTTATTGTAAACTGTTACCAAAAAACTTTATACAAAAAATGTGTACATTCTCAAATGTCATGGTGGCACAACATGGGTCTTTTATTATGAAATGGCAAGGTAATAAACGTTAGTATGATAAACAAATTACCTGTTTCTTGTTTTTCACAGGCATGTCTCTGAGGTGTTGAGGACTAATGCATTTTTGAGCCTACATTCAGAATGAGTACAATGCTTAATATATAAAAGATACTTAAAATAAAGTGGGACCAAAAAGCACGACACAGGGAGTGCATTAAAAATGAATCGGTTGCAAGAGAAGCATATATTGCAAAAAGAAAAGAGATGTGATAAATCTTGTTTAGTAGTTACTATATGTTCCATTAAAGTTTAAGTATTAAAGTATTATATGTTGCTATGCATTTAATGTTTTAAACATTTTGATGAATGCATTTTTTAATTTAAATGTAATGATAATCATTTTAATTCAAAATTCTGATGATTCCATTTGTATCAATTTAAAACATGACTTTGCTCTTACTCAATCACAATCGATTACAGTGTATCTAACCAATATTGCACTGTAGCCTATTTAAGTTCCAAATGTGATGTCATGTGATTTATTCTGTTTTTGATCAATTTACTACTTTTAATTCAATAGATACTGTAGACTAAAACACTTGTATTTGCATTTTATTTTTATATGTATATTAAAAAAAATCTATCTATAAAAAAAATCCAGTATTCAGCATATTTCCTGTCATTATTAATGTTTTCAGGTGGCACAAATGATATTCATCAGGTTGTACAACCATGTAAATTCTTGATTTAAACTTACAAATAATAGGTCAAAATGGCTGAAAACTAGATTGTGAATAGTTATTGTATTGAATGCATTTACTGGTATACTTGCATATTTATTTTTCTATCTTTAAAAGTAAAATCGAATGCTAAAGATACTAAATACCTGGCCACTAAATTGCATAATAAAAAGGTTAGTTCCTGTCCTTGATTCTGATTGGTCAATAGCTGTGTTTTATTCACGATAAAACACGACTATGGCCACTTCACCCAAAGGTTCTGTGTATCACTACACAACACACTTAGCAACCACTCTTTGCAACGTAAACTGTATGTTCTCAATTGATATTGTTCATCGAAGCTTACTGTATTATGTAGAATAGTGTTGTGAGAAAAAGATTGAGGTGAGTTTATTACCTGCATTCAGATTTAGCATTTTCCTTCAGGTCAGTCCTATGTTCATAATAAAAAAATCTGTTTAAATGTCCGATGTATCATCTTGTCCTTTTAACATTTAAGGGGTTTTCACGTGACTAACAGCGCTATAGTCAAAGCATTTGTCAGTTGCGTCTTGTTCTGTTTTCAAAACAATTCAGTCTTTTCAATATAAACTCTTTGCTACTGACTGACACACTCCTAAAGACAGTCTTTGCTGCCATCTAATGGCATGGAAATGTAACTTCTGTTGCTGTTCACGGTCAGGGACTATTTTTTTCCAGCAGAAGGAAGGCTTTTAGAAAAAGTTGACTTCATGAAAGTTGCATTGATACATATTTCTCATATATATATTTGTGTGTGTGGGCATGTGTGTGTTTGTGTGTGTGTGTATAAATACGCTTAAAGAAACATACCTGCAAAGCTACCTGAAAAACTATGTGCAAGTGTACCTAGGACAAAAGCTGTTTTAAATGCAAAGTGTGGTCACACCAAATATTGATTTGATTTAGTTAATATAAGTTAATTGATAAATAAAATCTATTTATGACATTATTTTTGAAAGAATTCTCACTTTACAGCATTTTTACACTAGTGCCAAAAACTTTTCACAGTACTGTAGCTTTGCAGGTAGGTTTCTTCAAGTGTATTGGAGAAGTTGCCCCAGTCTGGATTTAGTCCGTCTCCGTTTTTTCTGTTTCTTCATGTAATCACAGATGGACTCGATGATGGTGAGATCAGATCTCCGTGTGGAGCATGTTGTCAGACTGCTTGTGCATACCAAAATCTTACTGGATTAATACAATTAATGGAAAAAGGGATATTTGGAAATGTAAAATGATATTTCCTACTGATACAATACAGCAAAAGATATAAATAAATACTAGTGTACCTAAGACTTTTGCATTTATATATATATATATATGTACACACACACACACACACTTGTACTCTAGCTTGCCCTAAAAAGTTTTAACTTGAGTGTCTTGACTGCAATTTAACTACTTTAAATAACCAGTATGTTTTTTAGCTTGACAAACAAGTGTCAAAATAGCTCTCCCAACACTGCACATTCATATGCTTTTCCATTCAATTTGACATGAACTTCTAAAAGGACAGCTTCATCTGGTGACATTTAAATAATGCAACCATTGCTAATCTTAATTACCATAGCACAGGTTTTAACTACTGCTGACTCTTTAGAAACTTAAAATAAACCCTTTAGCAGTACGCTTACGTAATGTAATAATTCCTTACATTTTATATAGCGCTTTTCTGGGCACTCAAAGCGCTTTACATATTGAAGGGGGAATCTCCTCAACCACCACCAATGTGCAGCATCCACCTGGATGATGCGACGGCAGTCATATTGCGCCAGAATGCCCACCACACACCAGCTTATTGGTGGAGAGGAGACAGAGTGATGAAGCCAATCAGAGTATGGGGATGATTAGGAGGCCATGATGGACAGAGGCCAATGGGCAAATTTGGCCAGGATGTCGGGGTTACACCCCTACTCTTTTCGTCCCAAAACATAGAGAGCTGTTGTAGTGAAACTGTAATACATAAGTAATTGTGTCTTGTGTTTTGTTTTAAAAATTATCAAAATTAAGTGAGTTTACACTTAAAGCAGAACTCAGTAAGATTTGCGAAGCTCTCCCTACAGGTTCCTTCAGTGAATCACACTGTCGTAAATACTCCAAGTGCAGCTCTAGACTACAACGACTACAACGCTCACCAGCGCAGTAGTTTTGCAAATACAGTACAAGAAATCTCAATGGAGGTGGGTAATTTTCGAAATTGTCTTATAAAGTCATGATACACATTTATGATATACATTGTTTGATTGTTTCATTTACATTACTGTAAAGCATTTTGTTACTCTCGCGTGAACGTGAACATGAGGCGAGATTGTGTCGGGTCCGCGCAGCTCAACTTGCAAGTGCTGTTTTCTGGCATAGACGTGCCAGAGGGGGTTAGTGCACGCCTCAAAGACACCACTACAAGTCAATTAACCATCGTAAGGACTTAGAAAACTATTTATGAAGGTAAAAAAGTTACTTAGTTCTGCTTTAAAACAAAAACAAATATCTGCCATTGGGCTAAGAAGAATAAACTTATTTTTCCTTTGAATTACGTTTATTTTTCTGACCCATGGGAAGATTTTTTTTCTTTTTTCTTGTTTTAAGTATAAACTCAATTCATTTTTATCAAGACTTAAAACCAAGTAAATGTATATTCATTTAAGTATAGATATTTGTATTGGAAAACAAGTCAAAAATACTGAGTAAGAAATTTTACCTTAAAATGCTCACTAGTTTTTTGGAAAGGAACCATGGAAGTCTGAAGAAGGTTCTTTGTGATTATTGGTCTAAACAGTAAACATAAACCTTCCGTAAGGAAAAATGACATCTTTTTAAAAAACATCTACTTTAACACAGACCTGAATCTCTGATGTCAGGCTGGAGTGGGATGATATGCTTCTCGTTCAGTCAGTTTCTGTCTTTTCTGCTACAGAACAGCATGTAATCAAGTAACTTTTAGTATATTTAATGTAAGGAAATGACAGCACATTCTCAGGATGATAATCTCAAGCGCTTCGCAATAGCATGACATTGTGAAAGTTTCAAATCCGTATTACTGGGACTCTTTTCAGACCTTCTCTGAAAGCTCCAACAGGTATGAACATCAGTAAAGTCTACTGCACCTCAAAGGAAGAAAAAAAAAAAAAAAAAAAAAAACATTTCTCAAGAAAGATAGCACGTTTCCAGAAATTGATTACTTGCTATGCAAACCAGTGATTTAATCTTGCAATTCTGTGGAACAGGCAGTGAAGAACGTGATGTTTTTGCTCCTTTTTAGCTTTTGACCTCATATGGAAAGGAAGACTATTCCATAACTTAGGACCTATCACAGAAAAGGCACGGGTCACCCTTAGATCTATAACAGCAACAAGGAACCTTCAAAAGAAGTTGGTACGAAGATCTGAGCACTCTGGTTAACCAGTAAGGCTGTAAAAGGTCACTGATATATTGGGGCACGAGACCAAATAATGCCTTGTAAACAAAAATCTGAATTTTAAAATCATCATGAATTTCACTGGGAGCCAGTGTAAAGATGCTAAAACTGGGGAAATGTGATCCTCTTCTTAACGGCTGCTGCGTTTTGGACAAGCTGTAGATGGCATAACGCAGTTTGGGGCAGACCAATATACAAAGAGTTGCAATAGTTTATCCTTGATGAAATAAGTGAGTGGATCACAATTGCCAAGTTTAGCTTGTCCAGGGAAAGAAAAAGTTTTATTTAACAATCGATTTCAGGCAGTAAAAACTACTCTTGACAACACTACTGATTTGTTTATTGAAAAGTAAAGATGAGTCAAAAATCACTCCAAGATTCCTCACATGATCTTGCATGTTCGACGACAACGGACCTAACTGGGAAACTACAGTAGGCCAGGTAAGCAAGACAAAGAAGAACCTAAGATCAAGACTTCGGTTTTGCTCTCAATTGTAAGAAATTACTTGCCAGCCAATGTTTAACATCTTTGAAGCAATTTAAGGCATTCTCAGATGAACAATTCTTGTCTACACTCACTGGGAAATAGAATTGGGGTTTGTCAGCATAACAATGGTAAGATATGCTTGTATTTCTGAAAAAAAAGCTCAGTGGAAGCATGTACAGTACAGTGAAAATAACAAGGGTCCTAAAATTGACCCTTGAGGTACACTACATTGTAGCTGAGCTGATGTAGAAGAGATATACACACACACTGACCCCAAACTTTTGTGGTATTGTACTTCTCTACTAGATAGGATGTCTGGAATACTCTGAATGCATGCAGTAAACAAACAAAACACGGAAGACCGACTGTGGTAGGCCCATTATTGGGTTTAAAATCAAAAGGCCACAAAAGTTCAAAACATTAGAGGAAATAAGCTGCATCCAAATTCCCATGCACCACATTTAATTAGAGAACTTACTTCTATATCATGGGACATTATGCAGGAAAATAAATCTCCATGATCATTGCCAAGCAGCATATTTATATATTTATGATATATAGCATATTTATGACCACCAATGAAAACAGTGTGATTAACATCACTAACAAGCGTTTATCTCTGGTTTCCTACCTGAACTCTGCTGCTAGGATCCTTTTTAATCCATTTGATGACTGTCTCATAGACCAGCTCCTCAGCTTTCGTGTTCAGGCTGTCGTTGGACATGTAACTAACCAGATCTTCTTTGGAAATGTTCAAGATTTCATCTTGACTGGCCACATCAGGGAAGTTTTGCAGGGCGAAGGCTTTTGCCATGTTGTGGAGCTCGGTGCACTGCATCGCCTCGGCCATGGCCAACACTCCCAGACAGTTACTGGCCGTCAGCTGTTTCTCTGCGAGAGGAGCACACATACACGCATGAGCTGGGAAACAAACCCTGATCACATTAACAATGAGAGGTGTTTGGAAGATTAAATTTACCCAAGTGTGTTGCTGAGAATATAATATCTCAAGCAGCTACTGGGAAAAAAGACCTAAGCATGTGAATCGATTGGACAGGAGGGCAGGAGGCTCACAGGAGGACTTTGATTAGTCCAGACAGACACAGATCTTTTCTACTGCTTGAAAAATCAACAAAACCACTACTAAACACAGGCATGCTAATAAATACAGTAGAAACAAACAATTAAGCATAGCAAAATTAAAGATAAATATTAAGCAGGCATAAAAATAAATACAATAAATATAATACATAAATANATACATAAATAAGTAATACATGTAAAATATATTTTATATGTAAAATAAATTATATAAATAAATATTTGTATAAATTATGTAATGTATATAAATTAATGAAACATATTATGAAATATTTACAGAAACAATTTATATGTTGTATGACGTTTATGGGTAATTCAGGTTAAAAGTTTTTTTTTAAATAAAAACTACAAACAGAAATCACAAAATTATTGTACCGTTTTGTACAATAATTATCATTAATTTCGTCTAATAATAATTTACATGAGTTTAATGATGTGATGGTGTAAAGTGTGCATTTAATTTCAGAATAAATCTATCATTATTTGATATTATTGCTGTAATTACAATTAAACAAACCACATCAATTAATTTGCAAGATTTTAGAAAGACTGAATTACCTACTACAGTAAATAACTGTTGACTTTAATTGGGTGAAATTGCAGGCGCAATCATTATTCTTGCTGCGTTAAATCAAGCATTTATGACAAGCTCTGGATAAAGGCGTAAAGAAACTACATTGATACAACACGCCTCGTAGTACTCAAAACACAATTATGTGTCATGAAAGCACACAAGGTTATAAAGATAGCTCCTATAGATAGCTTCGATTTCTATTACCAAATACTTCAATGTACCATCTTAACTGTAAGAACTCAGAACTCTTTCCCACTGATGAAACCTTGATTGCCCGCTAGATGAATCTTCTTTGGCGAGAGTTCACTTTTCATACGCATTCAAGTGTCATGTCGCTTATCTGAAGTAGTCACGCTAATAAGAAGTTTTAAAGTCAGTCTTGCACATTTCGATTTTTCATTTATAACTTTTGTATACTGAAGTAGATGGAGCACTCCAGCAAATCCCTACAGGAGAGAATGTCATTTCATAGTCGTTGAGGTGCTGATAGATTAATAAGCACTGAATCCCAGGGGTTCATGGGAAGAGAAGTACCAACCAGAGCTGTTAAAGCTGCCGACATCGACTTTTTGATTCCGAAGCTAAACTCTTTGTTCACATCCCTCGCACCTGCCTTATCAACACCAAATCTAAAAAGGGCATAATTCATGACACTATTAAAAAGCATTTCGATTACTCAATGCACCGTTAGTACTGTCAAATATAGTGGAAAAAAAGTCACTTAGTTACTATTTATTCAAAGTTCGGTTCAACTATTTACAAGAGTGACAACCACATTCTATTTCAATTCTGCGTAGTACAATCATTATACATTTTGACTAATAATGCTTATTTATTCTCTTTTATACAGGCATAAATAAATGAATAAATAAATAAACAGCTCATTGGTAAAATCTAATAAAAAGTAATTTATACAAATACATATTTTATAAATGTATTAATAATAAAATACATATAAATATATATGTAATAATAATAATAATAAAATATATAAAATACATGTAAAATAAATATTTTATTTGTAAAATAAATTTGTTATAAATAAATATTTGTGTAAATATCTGAAAGTTGTTGAATATTATGAAATACATATAAATTTAACAACGTTCTATAGGTGGCATTTCAAACCCTGATTATAATATCAATTAATGTATCTGTGAATACATGTCATATACAATATATGTTGTATGACAAAATGCTCATAGGTAATTAATGCTGAAAAGTGACATTTTTATTAAAACTACAAACAGAAACTATACACTTACAGCATGAATTTATTAGAAAGTCTATTTAAATCTATTTAATGTGTACTTCCTTAAGATCAATATCAAATTATAATCCTGCATTCTGCTTGCATTGCAAATTAAATTCTGAAACTCAACTGACTCAACCGCATTCTTATCTCACAACCACCCGACAGGATCGACATGCTAAAAAAAAATATGTATGGATTGACTCCTTGGAGTCTGGCTTGTAGTGCATTATCTGACTAAAATACTACAAAAAGAATTCAGATTACTAGAAATTAGTGTAAATCCATTGTCAAGACATCAGTTCGCAAGCAGAGTGCAAGTCATTATGACTGCCGTAATGAGCGAGGGTATTTCTAATTCACTTTAGTCCACTGTGTGTGTGTGTGTGCGTGTGCGTTTTTGTGACATATCAGGACACAAATGTGTATAATGACATGGGTATGACATAGGTATTACAAAAAAGAGGTGACTTATGAGGACATTACCCATGTCCCCACTTTTCAAAAGGCTTATAAATCATACAGAATGAGTTTTTGTGAGAAAGTAAAAGTGTGCACAGTTTCCTGTGATGGTTAGGTTTAGGGGTAGGGGTAGTGTAGGGGGATAGAAAATACGGTTTGTACAGTATAAAAAACATTACGCCTATGGAATGTCCCCACAATTCACAAAAACGAACATGTGTGTGTGTGTGTGTGTGTGTGTGTGTCTGTGTTGTGCTCGTCTGTCAATCAACATAACACAAGCCTCCAGCTCTGAAGGGGGAAACAGAATCCAAAAAGAGAGTGTGAGACGTGGACAGAATGAATAATGAGTGTATTCCCTCACAGCTTCACCATGAAGTTCCAGTAAATTACTCCACGATTTTAGAGTACCAACAAAAACAAACTCATTAGAAAGCCTATTATCATAATTTGTCCATGAGAGATTGAGAACTACAATTATGTTCTGCATTTATTGCAGACTTTATTTCCTGAGATCCTCTTTCATTGTTAAACAAGGTTACTTGCAGCAAAAACAGTCATAATTTTGTTTTCAATGACCATTTTTCACCACCTCACTGACCAGATGTGATGCAACAAGTTTCTTTTTTTATTTGTCTGAAAGTGAAACCAGTGCATACTCGGAGTCGACTGTTGTATGAAATGCATGCAATTTAGTGTTCACTCGAACAGCAAAGAATTAGTTGCTTTAGGATCACAGCTTTGGTGAAATGGAAACATTTCTTACCGAGGAAGGAGACACAAACTTTGCAGAACGTGTTGAACTGAAACTTGTTGGCCGCCTCCAGTAAGGTCTTGGCATTGGCCGAGTCAATAATGAGGGAGCCGGTGTAAACAAACTCCAGGAGAAGCTCCAAAACATCTGAACTGATGTTGCTCATCGTCAGCTGCATCTTCTCACCATTTCTGTTCTCGCCCGATAACCTGGACACAAATTGACGAACATTAAACCAGAGACCTGCAGGTTGCGTCTCAATTGCAACTACCAGTAGAAGGGGGGGGGGGTGTATTTTTAGTGTACAACAACTTAACTTTTTGTCTGTTCCTCACACAAAGCTATCATTTGACTTCTGAACTGTGTGATTATTGTTAGCTAAAAGTAAAACTGAAAAAATTGAAAAAATTCATTGAAATTGAGTTAACTGAAATAAAACTGAAATATAATATAATAAAATATAAATATTAGATAAAGTTAAGCTTGAAAAATATTATTATTATTATTATTAGAAAAAAACGAAAAATCACAAATGCCCACATACTAAAATTAATTACAAATTGAAATAAAACTGAAAGCTAAATAGAAATATTTAAAAAGACAAAAAAACAATGAAATTACTAAAACTAAAATTAATTCTGAAAATACAAAAACAAAAAATAATTCAAAGTAATAAATATGGTAACGCTTTACAATAAAGTTTGATTGTTATCATTAGTTAACTACATTAGTTAACATGCACTAACAATGAACAATACTTATACAGTTTTTATTAATCTCAGTTAATGTTAATCCCAGCATTTACATTAAGATCAAAACTTGGATCTGTTAGTTAATGTACAGTGAACTAATAAATGTTAATAAATGCTGTAAAAACAACATATTGTTCATTGTAAGTTCATGTTAGATACTGCATTAACTAATATTAACAAATGAGACCTTATTACCATAAATACTATAATTGTATAAAAATAAAAATAAAATAGAAAACTGTTTCAAAACACCTTTTTATGGACTACTTTTATGGTGTTTCTTATTTTCCTTTTAGGAGATTGACATGGTCACTGCTACATCATTGCATAAAAATTCTACAATAAATTTTACACTGTAAAAATATGAAATTACATGAGGTACATTAAATAATGCTTTTAAGGGAACTATTCTTTTAAGAAACAATTAAAACCTATCAAGCATTGTAAAGTGAGATGAACTCATTTGGAAGAGCATCCACTGTTCAGTGAGTGTGACTCAAAGTCAGGCCTGTGAGTTTCTCTACAGCGGCGCTTGAGGGAAAACTTGAGTGAGCTGCTATGCATTTCCATGCATAATACATATTTAAAGGCATATGGGGAGTGCAGATTGCATGGCTGCTGAGATGAGCTGCTCTCCATCTAGAAGAGGGCCGGTGGCTTAGCATATCTGCTGAGGGCTGATTGGCTTTGGTTTTTGCCATTGTTTGGGTACGTTATAGACACTAAATCTATAAACCTCAAATTATCAGTTATGCTGCAAAAAGACAAAGGTGTCTCGAGAAACAAAAGCTCATAATGTTGTCAAAACGTGTGATTAGACGTGGCAGTGAGGTGAAAATAATAATAATAATAACCTCTCTTCTGCCTCAGCTTACAGTTCCTATTCTACTCAAACAACATGCTTTAAAGGTGAAGTGTGTAATTTCTAGTAAAACATAAAATGAGTTTTGAATGCATTTTCATGTTGTATTTTAGCATCAAAAATTGCACACTTCCTCTTTAAACAAATCACAGTATGTGTTTTTGTGAACCTTCATGAAGACACTTAAAGTGTAGGTATATTTAGAACAAGGGATGCACTGATATCAGGCCTGATACTGCGCTCGCATACTCGTGCTCATCCAAATGCTCCGATACCAAAAACCGATACCATGCAGCGTGTGTAGTGTTTGTGTCCAAACAAAGAAACTCTGACAACAGAGCAAACGTAGAACACAATGAAGATATCAGAAAAGGATGTCTATGAAGTAAATGTTAAATGTCTAATTAACAGAATATTAAACAAATTAATAATTCACGCTATAGGTTCTGTGCGCTGGCTGATAAGCAAAACACACAGACTAGATTGAGCGCAATATGGATATATCAAAGGGAGTAAAACGAGGAGCCTATTACTAACGTTAACTGACGGTAAAGAGAGTGAGCTCATCGCTCACTCAGCACATGTCATTTGGATTACAACTAAATGGTATGTACAAGTAAAAACATAAACTGTTATGTGATTTATGTATAACGAGTGGTTCCCTACATTATTACAGTAAGGCGTACAGTAATCACATGACGTTTTCAATAAGTTTTCTGTGCGCAATTATCTGAAGCACGCACCCAGAAAGCTAGCTTTATGACAGGGCACAAAAAGCCTATTAAATCGAGCTCTCTTTCAGGTTTTCTTGCACTTGAACGGACAAATTCACACAAAATGATGTCAAAATGCTCAAACAGGCAAGTATCCTTGTGAAATATAGTTGGTTATGTCTTAAGTGAACGTAAACAGAAAGAAAACGCATGTGTAACAGTGCTGTATGTTGGATACGTGCAGCTCTTAATAACAAGCAACCTATAATAAACCTACTGCTGTCTTTGTCCTCAATGTTAATCTAACAACAAAAGAGAAAATCACTCACTGCTCTTTACTGAATAACTTTTGTAAATTTAATAATGATTAATCTATATTTTTTTTTACAGTGAAGAATATGCAGTGTTATTTTACATTTGATTACTTTATTTAATTTCTGCACCTGAAATTTGTGACGTTTCACTGGTATCTAAAAATTTGAACCACTGGCCCAACCAGGCCAGTAAAAAATAAATAAATAAATAATAAATTCTTATTGTTGAGCCCTGCTGGAACAGCTCTAAATGTTCACTGTGATATAAAATTAAAGATAAAACATGATAAAGCAATAATATGAACAATGCTTTTACAATACATTTTAACAGGCATGATTAGGCATAAAAATTTAATTTAAAAACTAATTTGATTAATATTCTTTTGGTTTCTCTGGCCAATATTTTTTAAAATTAAAAATGAAAATACAGGTATTGGCAAGTACAAAAATGAAAGTATCGTATCGGATTCATTCTGGAAAAAGTGGTATCGGTGCATCCCTATTCAGAACCTATGCAAAGACAAATGCACGCTACATGTGACAGACAGACAGACGGACAGACAGTGTGATGTAAGCAGGGAAGAAAAGGAGGGGGTAGAAAATCAGTTCTGCCACAGGGAACCAGCAGCCATCCTACAGGGAAAGGGACCATTCCATGACTGGGACGTGGATTTACTTTCAAACACCTGCCAAAACAGAGTTCAACACGGCCTGCATACGAACGGTAATATTAGACGTTATAAGAGGTTTGACTTGAAGGGAGGCAAAAGGCAGAGTATGAGGTGAGGTGGGTGGGTGTCTCTGGCGGTGGCTGAAAAATCAAGAAATGTTACTCCTGAAAAGAAAAACAAAAATGCAAAGTTTATTGCTGTCAAGTGTAAGTGGAGGAGGAGAAATATTAAGAAAGAAAAGGTAAAAAAAGAAAAAATAATAATAAAAAGTTGACCATTAAGAGGTGGGAAAGAGAAAGAAAATAGAAATTCAGCCCTCTCTCTGTCCCTGAACAATTACAGAAATCTAAATCCACACCCCACTTTCCATAGACACTTGTGCTCAGAAAATAGCTTTTTGGCCATAATTTTATTGTCAAGTATGAACGTCTGCCCTGAAAAAAAAAAAAAAGATCTATATGGTTATCAAAATCTTTCTTTTCATCCACAGTCTATGACTGTTATATTGATTAGACTGGGAAAATACAGTATGACACTCAAAGTAGGGAAAAAAGGCTTTTAAAAATGAAGGGATGCATAATATATGCATGATTATGCTGGTTTCTAAAACGCCTTCTTTTGGATATAGTCTCAGGCAGCATTGCATGTATCCATTGTTATCCAGAATGCACTGAGACAAGCTCAGTGAAAAAAAAGAAAACAAACTGAAAATGATTTATATGTAAATATACATTATATATAAACAAACCAATATTTTGTTAAAAAATGGATAACTTAATACATTTTATAAAAAAAATAATAATAATAAAAAAAAATATATATATATATACAGTGGGTACGGAAATATTCAGACCCCCTTAAATTTTTCACTCTTTGATAGATTGCAGCCATTTGCTAAAATCATTTAAGTTCATTTTTTTCCTCATTAATGTACACAGCACCCCATATTGACAGAAAAACACAGAATTGTTGACATTTTTGCAGATTTATTAAAAAAGAAAAACTGAAATATCACATGGTCCTAAGTATTCAGACCCTTTGCTGTGACACTCATATATTTAACTCAGGTGCTGTCCATTTCTTCTGATCATCCTTGAGATGGTTCTACACCTTCATTTGAGTCCAGCTGTGTTTGATTATACTGATTGGACTTGATTAGGAAAGCCACACACCTGTCTATATAAGACCTTACAGCTCACAGTGCATGTCAGAGCAAATGAGAATCATGAGGTCAAAGGAACTGCCTGAAGAGCTCAGAGACAGAATTGTGGCAAGGCACAGATCTGGCCAAGGTTACAAAAAAATTTCTGCTGCACTTAAGGTTCCTAAGAGCACAGTGGCCTCCATAATCCTTAAATGGAAGACGTTTGGGACGACCAGAACCCTTCCTAGAGCTGGCCGTCCGGCCAAACTGAGCTATCGGGGGAGAAGAGCCTTGGTGAAAGAGGTAAAGAAGAACCCAAAGATCACTGTGGCTGAGCTCCAGAGATGCAGTCGGGAGATGGGAGAAAGTTGGTTGACTTTCTACATCACTACAGCCCTCCACCAGTCGGGGCTTTATGGCAGAGTGGCCCGACAGAAGCCTCTCCTCAGTGCAAGACACATGAAAGCCCACATGGAGTTTGCTAACATGGTGAGAAATAAGATTCTCTGGTCTGATGAGACCAAGATAGAACTTTTTGGCCTTAATTCTAAGCGGTATGTGTGGAGAAAACCAGGCACTGCTCATCACCTGTCCAATACAGTCCCAACAGTGAAGCATGGTGGTGGCAGCATCATGCTGTGGGGGTGTTTTTCAGCTGCAGGGACAGGACGACTGGTTGCAATCGAGGGAAAGATGAATGCGGCCAAGTACAGGGATATCCTGGACGAAAACCTTCTCCAGAGTGCTCAGGACCTCAGACTGGGCCGAAGGTTTACCTTTCAACAAGACAATGACCCTAAGCACACAGCTAAAATAACGAAGGAATGGCTTTACAACAACTCCGTGACTGTTCTTGAATGGCCCAGCCAGAGCCCTGACTTAAACCCAATTGAGCATCTCCGTAGAGACCTAAAAATGGCTGTCCACCAACGTTTACCATCCAACCTGACAGAACTGGAGAGGATCTGCAAGGAGGAATGGCAGATGTTCCCCAAATCCAGGTGTGAAAAACTTTTTGCTTCTTTCCCAAAAAGACACATGGCTGTATTAGTTCAAAAGGGTGCTTCTACTAAATACTGAGCAAAGGGTCTGAATACTTAAGACCATGTGATATTTCAGTTTTTCTTTTTGAATAAATCTGCAAAAATGTCAACAATTCTGTGTTTTTCTGTCAATATGGGATGCTGTGTGTACATTAATGAGGAAAAAAAATGAACTTAAATGATTTTAGCAAATGGCTGCAATATATCAAAGAGTGAAAAATTTAAGGGGGTCTGAATACTTTCCGTACCCACTGTATATATGTATATATATAAACAAACAAACAAATAAAGAAAATAATAAAATAAAATACTTTTTCATTTTAATCAGGTTTGAAACATGTCTGCCCTGAAATTTTTCATTAAATGGTTATAAAAATAGTTATTTTTGTTCACTGACTACGACCTATTATATTGATTAGACTGGTAAAATAAAGTGATGAAAGTATGGCACTCAAGGGGGGGAGGCCTTTTAAGAATGACAGGGGCCTCTAAAATAGACAACTTCTATTTTTCAAATTTTCCAAGAAATGTCGAGCACATTCATTTGCCTACGTCCTTGAGAGAAAAAGCAACCTGAAAAATGTATAAATGTGAGTGCTTTTTGTCGAACAACATTATACCTGATTATACACCTGAGCACTGATTTGCTTTCATGAATTCTTTAGAGCATGTTATTTGAACTGTAAAGTGTCTTTTTTAGATGGAACTAATTTTCTATCCCTGCTTTATGTATAGTTCACTTCTTTACCTGGTCATGACATCAGCCTAAGGTGGTTTGCAAGTTTTGATCCCATTGCTCTGACAACGGCAGTGATGTCTCGCACTCATTGAAGTATAAGCGTGAGACATCACTGCCGTTGTCAGAGCGCGATCAGACCTCACTAAGCGAATGCTGAACGCAGTTGGACATAGTGGTGTTTTAGAGGTAAAAAATGATATAAATACTGTTCGGTTTCTAGCACAAATCGATCGTTTCGTGTCTTAGGACATCAATGTGCCATCATGAGCCGCAGGGTTTAATTTGGATTTAATTTGAAGTTTTTTCGACTCTTATTGTTCGAGTTCCCATTCACTCGAATTATTTGACTGACAGACGGCAGCAATTGGAGTTAAAAATCATCATTTGTGTTCTACTAAAGAAACAAAGTCACCTACATCTTGGATGCCCTGGGGGTAAGCAGATAAACATCAAATTTTCATTTTTTGGGTGAACTATCCCTTTAAGTGTACTTTTTGATGGAACAAAACAAATCAAGAGTTGCCAAATAAAAGTGGGCTCTTCAATGCCAGCTATCAGTCTCAGACTAATAACATAGTGTCTATGCTAATATATACGTGGAAGCACTCAGCAAGTGGCAATATGATGGATGCACTGCCAGAAACAAAGCGCAAATATTCAATAAAATCCGGCAGACAGGCTGAATCTCTGGATATTGTGAAATTCATAAGCGGCGCAGCCTTCTATCAATGTGAACGAGGTAGCGCTAATGGCTATATATTACATTCAAACACAGATCCACTTAGTGCATGATTTGCAAAATGGATGAATCACTTTTTAATGCACGTTTTCTCTGAGAATGATAAATACAGCAGGTGTTCTTTATAGACGATTAGATAAACCCGGTCCGTTTGACTGATATAAATGACGGACAACCTGATAATGACTTTAGTCTCAGGCTGATTCGCCCATTAAAGGGCCGCCAGACATCTCTGATATTAAACTCAGATTACAGCTCAATGCATGTATCATTTTCAAAGATGAACATTTCGTTCAGATTTGATATTTATCATATAGTTTTTTTCTCTAAAAGTTCAAAGATTAAAGTCAGTACTTAATTAAGCACATCTGAAGTGTAAACAAGCAAATAATCAGGCTGAAATAGTGTAAGACTACTCACATTTTTCCCACTAGAAATGCATGATAAATAAATAATGCAAGAATGTTTTCAGAATGGTTTAGTATGCTACAGCTTTACAGATCACGACTCACCATTGATTTTACTCCTGTGAACAAAGCTGTTGACTCTCGATTTAATGTAGCATGAATTTTCAGTCGACTGGCAGCTCTATGTACGTACAAGCACATGAATGACAGATTGAACTTGAACTCTATGAGGCTGAACTGGATTGAACTATCTGTTCATATGCATTATATTGACTTAACTGTTGACAGGGTTACATATTTTCAACTTGAAATGCACAGAGCTAATGTATTTTTCAAATGAATGGCAATGTTATTGTATGACTCTGTACATCTGTTCTGTAACCTAATGAGCTGGCTACAGGCATCATATGTGCATGATTATGCAGGTTTCTAAAATGCCTTCTTTGGATCTATTCCAATTGTGTATCATTTGTAGAAATCACAATGCCAGTGAAAAAAATAACTAATAATAATTTATATTAGTGCTATCAAATCGATTAATCGCATCTAACATAAAAGTTGTTTACACATAATATATATATATATATATACACACACACACACACACACACACACATATTATGTAAACAAACTTTGATGTTAGATGTGA
>RJVU01049301.1:3958755-3976255 GCA_003731715.1 Anabarilius grahami
ATGTAGAGCAATATATTAAATACAGCAAATCCCAACAGCTTGATTGCTTGTATCATTGCAAATTGTAAGCTATATTATCGCCCAGCTCTAACTCCCTAAACAAGTAACTAATTGTGTTAATTAGTTACTTTTTATGGAAAGTAATGCATTGCGTTACTTGTAATGCGTTACCCCCAACATTGTGTTTTGAAGTAATGTGAAAAGCACTAAACAAATCAATTTGACTTGACTAGACATTATAACGTCTACAAAACGTTTTAAAATTTTTGAGGCCAAAACGTAATTTACCTTTGGGATGCCAGGGGTCTGTAAATTCATATTTCCCCAGTCCGACCGTTCTCAGCATCTGCAGGCCATTGTTGGTGGTCTCCTGCTGGCCATTTGTCAGAGGTCCATTGGTGGGCAGCGTTGAGGAGGTCATGGCGGCGGATTGCACCATGGGGTGGGTCAGGTGACCGTTGCCCACCACCGTGTGGACAGGATGGGCAACCTGGCAGATGCTGGGCATTGGGGGCAGGCCACCGACAGTGAGGGATTGGCTCTGGATGTTGAGGACCATGCTGGTCATCGGCTGTGAAGGCTGCTGTGGGAGTTGGTAGTGTGCGGGTAATTGCGGGTGAGGAGTCTGGAGCGCTGGGGTCACGCCGACGATGGGCGCTTGGACGGTCGCACACTGGCTGTAAGCTGGTGCCTGCGGCAAGGCGTACGTGTGCGTCAAGAGTCCAGCCTGGCTGACGGAGGCAGCAACTTGTGGCGGCCAAAGAGGAGCTGCAAAGGATGAAGCAACATACATTTAAAGTAGGGTTGTGCGATATGACCATATTAGAACGTGAACGATTAAAATGTCACCACAAGCAATTGCTGTTTTTAGATTGTACCATTTTTGTTTATCATCTCTATCGTGGTTACACTCACGTAACACAGCAGTTATTCGTCATCATGACGGTATCATGACTGTATGTATAATCAACCACTGAATATTTTCTTTCAATTTCCATGCTCTCTAATCAGCTATTTTATATCGAATCCTCTTATTTGAGGTTGTGGATGATTGTCCTCACATAACTCTGTACATACATTTCCCCTGGGAAAAAAAAAAAAAAAAAGTATTGTAAAGATTCTTTTTTCTATTTATTAAAAATGTAGTAATATTGTTTTAATTAGAAGCTATTTTATACATGTCACATACAGAAGAGGACAGATGAGCTAAGTGATAAACAGTTCTTTATTGCAGGTAAACGTAGGCAGAGCAGGAACACAACAGGTAAGGATGTTTGAAGCAGGATATTTTGACTTGAACTTAGCTGGATGGTAACAGTCTTTCTGATGCAGGTGGTGTGGTAGTGAAGCAGGCAGATGAACAGGGAACAGGATGATGAAGATGATGAGAGAACAGATGACTGAAGACGAGGAAGAGGATCAGGATGAACAGGTAAGCACTCAGGTGAGTATGGGTGAGTCTGCAGTCGAGTGATGAGACCAGACACTGACGTGCAGTTCTTGCTTCCAGGTCGGTGTGTGACTAAAAAGTCGTTTTGCTTCACGCAGCTATTCTAGGTTTCTGTGGTCAATGACTTCAAACTGGTGAGTGGCTCCCTCCAGCCAATGTCTCCTCTCTTCTTGGGTGAGTTTGATAGCCAGGAGCTCACGATTGCCGATGTCATAGTTTTGCTCCGCCGGGGACAGCTTTTTTGAGTAGTAGGCACATGGATAGAGGCGTGGAGGATCACCCTGCCGCTGTGAGAGCACTGCTCCGACTCAAGTGGTGGATGCATTTACCTCGACGACAAACAGCAATTCTGGATTGGGATGATTGAGAACCGGAGCAGAGACAAATGCTGCTTTCAAGCTTTCGAAGGAGCTGGTGGCAGATGGTGTCCAGGACAAAGACTTGGGTCAGTTCTTCAGGAGTGAGGTGAGAGGTGAGCTGAGAAAACTGTAGTTCTTGATGAAGCGACGATAAAAATTCGCAAAACCCAGGAAACTCTGTAACTCCTTTAAGGTGGTGGGTTGTGGCCAGTTCTGGATAGTTCCCACCTTCCTCTGGTCCATTTGTATGCCATGCTAGTCGATGATATACCCCAGGAATTGGACAGAGGGTGTGTGGAACTCACATTTCTCCAGCTTCAGATATAGGTGGTGCTCACAAAGACGCTGAAGGACCTGCTCCACATGTTGATGATGTTCAGTCAGAGTTTGGGAATAAATGAGGATGTCGTCTATGTAGACGATGACGAACTGGTTGAGGAAGTCCCGGAATACCTCGTTCATGTAGTTCTGGAAGACCGCCGGTGAGTTGAACAGACCATAGGGCATCACCTGATATTCATAGTGTCCTGAGGGGGTCACGAAGGCGGTCTTCCATTCGTCACCCTTCCGAATGCGGATTAAATTGTAGGTGCTTTATAAGTCCAGCTTGGAGAATGTGTGAGCTCCACGCAGCTGTTCCAGAGCTGCTGGGACCAGAGGAAGTGGGTAGCTGAACCGAACTGTTTGAGAGTTTAATATCCGGTAGTCTATACACGGCTGCAGGCCTCCTTCCTTCTTGCCCACAAAGAAAAAGCTTGAAGTGGCAGGGGACGTTGATGGACATATACATTTCTGTTGAAGAGCCTCCTGGATGTACTCCTCCATGGCCTTCTGCTCTAGGATGGACAAAGGGTAAACTCGGCCTTTGGGCAGAGTAGCCCCAGGTACCAGGTCGATTGTACAGTCCCAGTTACCATCAGTTGACGAATATCAGCATTTATTCCTTGATGAAAAGCAGTAAGGAGGGCAGTCTCATTTCAGCCAGTTAGGGCTGCTAAGGTGCGGAATTGTAAGGCGTATGTACTGACAGAATCTGTCCCTTGACGAAGAAGAGTTAATCGTGTATGGAGAGGGTTGATACTGTCTGTCAGAAGACTTCCTTGAAGTGGCTGATGAACTCTGACAGGGAGTTGGTGACTTGAGCGTTGGACTGCCACAACAATTGTGCCCACTGCAAAGCTCGGCCAGAAAGGAGAGAGATCATAAACGCCATTCTGGCACAATCGGTGGTGAAGAGTGTAGGCTGCATTTCAAAGTATAGCCAACACTGCAGAAAAAACCCATTGCAATCCTCCACCTCACCGGTGTATTTTGCTGGTCGGGCCATGGGACTGGCAGAGGCAGCCGCTGAAGGAGATGGTGTTGTGGAAAGCAGTGATTGCCGAACTGCTTGAATGAGATTGGCGAATGAATCCGTGTTCATGCTCGTGCGTTCTGCATTTTTGGCGGTCTGGTCTTCTGTCACATACAGAAGAGGACAGACGAGGTAAGTGATAATAAAGAGTTCTTTATTGCAGGTAAACATGAGCACAGCAGGAACACAACAGGTAAAGATGTTTGAAGCAGGATAGTTTGTAGTCTGTAGTCGAGTGACGAGACCAGACACTGAAGTGAAGGGAGTGGTGGCTTATAAAGGGTGACTTGATGATGGTGAACAGGTGCAGGTGATCATAATTCCGGGGATAGTGAACGAGTGGGTAAGTCTGGTGCTGATGGCTGGGTAGATGGTGTAGCTGACTCCGTGACAGTACAGTTTTACCGTTTTACAGTTTTTCTCAACTTGGTTTCAACTCTCTCAACTTTACAGTTTTTCTCCAAACTTGGATCACTGTTCTCAAAACAGTTAACACAGTGATCTGAACACTTTGTAATTGTCCTAAACAGATTGTACATTTTCATTAATTTCACACAAATTGCAAATCATGTGAATCATTTTCTCAAAACACTATGCACAAAGTTCTCAAATGTTTTCATAATAGTTAATACATTCAACCAAAACTTTAATAAATCAGGAAAAAATTATCACATATTTTTAATTGGCTTTACACAATTCAGAAACATTTATGTACCATTTGTCCAAACACAATATGATGTTAGTATTTACTTTTAATAAATGATTTACTAGAAAAAAGGCAGTGCTTTATTTTGCAGTAAAGTTTAACTGTTTGGCTAAGGTAAGAATGTGTTTAGATCATTGTGTTAAAGGATTAGTTCACTTTCAAATGAAAATTACCCCAAGCTTTACTCACCCTCAAGCCATCCTAGGTGTATATGACTTTCTTCTTTCTGATGAACACAATCGGAGAAATATTAATCTATGAATATGAAACTATGAAACGCATCCAAGATTTATAATGGCAGTAAAGCGTTACCAAACGAGTATGAGCTGAAGAAAGTGTCTCCATTCACATCCATCCATCATAAACATGTACTCCACACAGCTCTGGGTGGTTAATAAAGGTCTTCTGAAGCGAAGTGTAAAAAAAAAGAAAAAGGCCAGACCGTCCTTCCATATTCAAATTATGAAAAAAACGGAACTGGCGTCGCGTCAGGTCCGTGAGTTGAATAGGGAAGGCGTAGGATGTAGCATAAGATTTTTGAACTGCTAGAGTTTTACACTTACTTCGTAAGTAGAATACTGAAGGAGGTCTGGCGGAAGCTAGATATTTTACTTAATAACTTGTTAAATATGGATATTTTTTCTTACACAAACACATCGCTTTGCTTCAGAAGCCCTTTATTAACCCCCCGGAGCCGTGTGGAATATGTTTATGATGGATGGATGTGGATGGAGACACTTTCTTCAGCCCATACTCGTTTACGCTTACTGCCATTATAAAGCTCGGATGCGTCAGGATATTTATTAATATTTCTCTGAATGTGTTCTTCAGAAATAAGAAAGTCATATACACCTAGGATGGCTTGAGGGTAAGTAAAGCTTGGGGTAATTTTCATTTGAAAGTGAACTAATCCTTTAACTGTTTTGAGAGCAGTTACATTACTTTGGAGAAATGTGTCAAATCAATTGAGAAAAACTGTAATAGGCAAATACTTAAGAGTCCATGAATAGATCATTATTACAGTGATTATTACAGTGATTATTATGTTTCTAGCAAGTTATATGTTTGGCAACCATTCTATTAACCCTAAAAAATAGAGTGTGTAGCTTTTCATTTCTTAACCATGTAGAAAGACATATCATGGCCATATTCCAGGATGACAATGCCAATATTCATCAGGGTTAAAATTATAATTATAATATATATATTTATAGGTTATATTTATAGGTTATACAAGGCATATTTGTTAAATTAAAACTATAAAGGGGAACATAATTTAAATGAGCTACTCATATAATTTGACAAACTTAAAGTTAAAGCCGCTCACTTCCGGATTTATCCAAATATAGATATAGACACAAATAATTTTGAGATTGTTACAGATACAGATATTGGCTCCGCTACACACCTCTACTAATTTGCAAAGATTTCCAGAACGTAAATCTGAACACTGGATAAGACAGGTTTGAAAGTCTTGTTTCATTTTGTTGACATTAGAGTCAGAGGGGATTTGGAATATCTCTTTTTATCACTCCATAAATTAGAAAAAAACTGTCAAAACCCAGACAATTTTTTTTTAGGAATTAAATGTTGAATAAGATCAGGCAAATTATATATGAACAAACTCTTCTGTATAATCCATTAGAATATAGATATGAAAAAAAGCTACTCAAGAGATTTCCCTCACTGCTCTTGACTGAATAACTTTAGTAGCTTTAGTCAGCTTCATTGTATATTTAATTCATACAGTGAAGACTACGCAGTGTCTTATTTTTTTATTTGATTATTCAATTTCTTACTTGAATGCTGCTGTTAAATAAACCTACTGTCCTTGAAAAAAATAAAGCAGTTTATTTCATTTGTATATTTTATTGTATTTTTCATATTGATTGTAATTTGCATCTTTGCACTTATTTTAACAAAATAAAACATAATAAATTAAAACGTAATAAAATAAAATAAAAACATAAACGTTTTTTAACCTTGTAAGGCAAATTTTTTTAACTGGTAAATTAGTTTGACCGTACTGTGCTCAGTAACTTGCAAAATAGTCTTAAAAACTAACCTGAAAAAAGAAAAAAAGTGATGAGATTGTGAATCGTGATCCTGCCTGAAAAAGAAAATCATGATATGACATTTTTGCCCAATCACCCACCCCTAATTTGAAGCCACTTCAAGCAGGGGGTGGGTGCCTTTGCCTTTGCACTTCAAGCCTTTGCATTCAGCTTTTTACCTGTGATATCTTTCTCCCTCATCTGTTTTGCCGGCGGCTCGTCCGTGTCCCAGGGTGTGGATTGGTTAATGGGTGTTTGTCCCCACCGGACACTATTAGCCAGGACCTGGCCCTGAGTCTGCGTGTCTGCCGACGGGTGCCCAGAGACCTGTTTCAACAAGAAGAACGTCTCAGGTAAATAGACCAGCCTTTAATTACTATGTCTACGTTTCCAATTACAGCCCATTTGCCAGACACTGCTACATCATTTTGCTTTGTTAATATTCCATTCCATTCGCTCTTTTAATTACGCCGCTGTTCTAGATTAGAGCCATCAATAATGCAGGAAAATCCAAGGTCGGCCCCCAGCGATTTGACTGGGTGCAAGAAAGTGAGATCTATATAGAGAACATTTTACTAATTAATTCTTATCTGCCTCGCATTGACTGTAAATCAAAGGGAGGGAAAGAAGTTTTGTGGGATCGAGGGGGACTTTTAATCATTTAGCTGAAAATAGGTACTAAAGTTGAATGGAAATGGACACGCAAAACTCATTCTACTGAAGAATCCCATTAGCTTTGACATCAACACTTGCTCAAACATATAAACAAGCATTTAATCTACAGTATGATGCTCTACCTAAAGCATTGACATTGACTAGTTACAATATAATGCCACTATTTAATGGAAACAAATAAAATCTAAGAGTAAAAATTATCTTAGAAAACAGATACTCAGTAAGCTTACTGGGCAAATATTGCCTGATTATTTGGTCTGGCTTATATTATATTTTCCGAATGTTATCTTCCTTGTAATCATGAAAAAAATAGATTTTTTTTTAAAATCAAACGGTTAAAAATGTTCAAAGTAAAAAGTTGGGGCTTCCATCCATCTATCCATCCATCCATCTATCTATTTGCATGTGCTAGGAACTAGACAACAAAAAGCTCAGTTTTTTTTATTTTTTATTTTTTTATTTAATTCATATTCATCTTTTGTGTCTTCAAAGGATGGATCTTATTATGCCGCTGTCAGAACTCGCTGTTCCATATGCAAGTTGGAGAAAAGAAAAATAAGTGGCTGAAAACAAGCCCTAAATGTCTTCTTGATTTTATGCCACTTTTTATTCATGTGCATTTCAAAACTGTAAATAAAAAGAAGAAAACATAAAAAGATACCTCCTTAGTGTCAAATGTGGGCGTTGAGTTTGTCAATGTGTTTTTCATTGCCAAGCCTGCAAAAAAACCTTTAAATGTGAAAAATGTATTTAGAGATTTCTTCTACAGCGCAAGACTGAATTATCCACATTCTTCATGCCGTTGCTAAAATGTTTTAAATTTCATACAAAGTTCACCAAACAAAATGAGCAAAAATATAAATCACTTTAAACTCTAAACAGGCATAAAGAGCACACATACTGTACAAGCCTGTAACATACTTCACATGTCTGTGACAGTACAAAGATAAAGTTTTTGTCTGTTACAGCTGCATTTTCACATTACTGGTTTTAATTTGACCTTTTGTTTAACTAGCATTTATTCAATGGCATTTTAAATTGCAATTATAATGACGAAAACAGATAAACATGCAAGGACTTTAAATTTTATGAATGAAAGGTGTTCCAGTTCTGTAGAAATCTTTCTGTGGAATTCAGATGGTAGATGTTTTGCAGGCTAGCACCGAATACAATTCATTTCGATACCTTTGCAAAGAAGCAAATTAACCTCTCTCACACACAAACTGTTAAAGAGCAGGTGTGCAGGACAAACAGGATGAGATGAAAGAACGAAGAAAGAAGAAGGGGTCCTGCAGATTGCTGTAACACGCAAAGAATACTCATTTATTAACAGTCCATGTATTAGTATTCTTTGTAAGATAAAAAAATGGCATTAAAAATAATTCAAGCATGTGGAAAGAGCAGAAATCTAAAACATCCCCTATCGGCTGTTCTATCTCAGAATAGAGATGCATGTTCATATTGCTGACAGGAGAGCTAGCTGTAATGAAATTCACCTGCATTCACTAAAACTTGTCAAAAGTTGCATCTAGAATATTCCATGTGAGAACACTGAATAAATATAACATCATGGAGCTGAAGTATGTCAAGTCTATTTACTTCTTACATTTGGACAGCACTGTTGAGTCTTATGACTAGATATGGTTTGTGAAATTGAAAAGCTTATTTACTGAGCACTATGATGAAGACAGCGGAAAATACACGCACATAATAACACTTGCAGAATCATTCACCAAATCAAACCCATGCAGCAGGCAGTCACGTCAAAACAGAGCTTATTTTGTGATCAGCTGACTGCACGTAATCTCTTATATGTTAACCCCAAAATTACATATATGACCCACTTCACCAATGGTGAACAGCCAGTGGCTAAAATTGAGTCATCTGTAGCCGTGTGTGAAAGAGCAACCGTCTAAAGTGGTTGACAAAATTTTACCTTCGGAAAAAAAAAAAAACTGGCATTACCAATTATAATTTTCCTAGTGTGCCATGTCAAAAACCTGAGGTATAACACACACCTCTTTGCAATTTAAATGCGGACAACACAGCACTCATGTAGTGATTACATAAGAATAAGAAACAGCTTTTCCGTTCTGTCCCCAGGCAAGAGCGACACTTTCTAACTTCCCAGGAAGTAGGTAGTTCATTTACTGAAAGTGACCTGCAGAAGTTTTCAAACTACACCAGGAGAGCAAGTGGAATTATAATAGAAATGGCTGTGGAGTTCACATGTGCTCATTTGCAGCCATCCTGCATGCGCTCAAAAAGAGCTTTCCCTGCGCCTGCAGGGGAAGCCAAATGGCAAATATTTCATTTCTGGCTTCATTTTAGCTGACTTACTAAAATACTTCCATTTCTGTATTGGTTTGTGCACGAAGAGTATCCGCAAGGAAACCCTGCATCCTATGCATGCCACAATTAGTTTTCAAGGTCAGAATTTGAGAATACACAACCAGAAAAAAAGCAGATGTACAAAATAAAGCTGATCTTTTCAGCTGCTTGCAGAAATTGACAAGATGAAACACAATACTCATGTAAAGCAGTTGTACACATACTGTAACTGTTTGCTCTCTAATTACACACAAACTAAAGTGCAGACATACATTTTCATTGAAATCTTTATATTCATATTATACTACTGTTCAAACATTTGGGGTCATTAATTAGTTTTTTCTAAACACTTTTATTCAGCAAGGAATTGATCAAAAGTGAAAGCAAAGACAATTGTAACGTTACAAAAGATTTCTAATTCAAATAAATGCTGTTCTTTTGAACTTTTGTTCATGAAAGAATCCTGGAAAAAATTAATCAGGGTTTCCACAAAAATATGAACAGCACAACTATTTTCAACATTGACAGAAATGTTTCTTGAGCAGCAAATCAACATATTAAAATGATTTAAGGAAGGATCATGTGACACTGAAGACTGAAGTAATGATTCTGAAAATTTAGCTTTGCATCACAGGAATAAATTAAATTTTAAAACACATACAAAGAGAAAACAGTTATTGTGAATATATGTTACTGTTTTTACTGTATTTTTGATTAAATAAATGCAGCCTTGGTGAACAGAAGAGACTTTAAAAACATTTTAAAAAAGCTTACCAACCCCACACTTTTGAAAAGTAGTTTAAATAAATAAATAAATAAATAAGGCAGGGCTTGATTTTTATCTTTGAGAATTGACTGGATTGCGAAAAGTGGATGTTACACAGCAGAATGCAGCCAGCAAATTGTAGGGAAAGGTTGAAAATGTGAAAATGAAACTTTGCATTTGCAACGTTTTCAGATTACACAGATGATAAAGTCGTATTTTCAGAGCGAGGTCTCTTTAAATGGCACGTGTTCGTTACTGTACGAGGGCCTGTCAAACAATGACAGCATGCTTCTGCTCATCCTCCATCCGGCAGTGTGCGCACAGGATCACTTCCCGCAGTCAAATAAGCCCTCTCCATTTGAGCGGATGGCTGTCCTCCACGATCCTAATCCGCCAGGCGTTGGGCAGCATCGCTCTCCGCCTCTCACAAAGCCAAATACAGCATCCACACTGTCATGCTCTTATTTGCTATTCCTATCTCAGCTGTCAACACAGAAGCCTCTTCTTCACCAAGTGGAAGAGCTCGCTCCCGCAGCACCAGGAACCGATGATCCATCATTTGTCAGGACCGTCGCTTTGTGAAGTAAGTTTGCCATTCCTTACGGCTTGCGGGCATCTTTAAAAACATCCTCAGAGAGGGGAATCTTCGGTGGCCTCCCGCTGATGGGAACCGAGGTGATTTTTTTTAAAAAGAAGGAACATCTTTCTCTTGCTGATGGTTCAAAGGAGGAACTCTTGGCCTTTAGTTTGTGCCTTTGGCCTCCAAGAAGCAGTGTTGAAAAAGCTTCAGGCTGGAGCGGCTTTACTTTTGAATTCTTTGTGTGTGCGGCTGCAGATGATTTTCAACAGCAAGGAGACATGGCTTTTAAAAGGGTCAAGGCTCTTCAGACCTTTGAGGGACACCACTATATCTATGAATGACAGGCAGAAATACCCAGGTCTCAAAGTCAACATCGCTGTTCTCTGATGTCTGGCTTTATCCAGAACAAAGGAGAACTGTGTGAGATTCAGAACTGAACTGAGAATGGCTTCAAATCAATTATAGAATTGTTGAATTGAAGCAGCCAACTGAGGGCAAAATTGGGTATTATATGCACAACAAATATATGTTTCTGTTGATGTTCAATTCTTACCTACTCGAAGTGAATAGAGAAAATGCACCAGGGACCGAATCAAATGCTCCAAGCAAACAAGGTGTGAACAAAATAACAACATATATTTATAAAGAAAAAGAAAAAACAATAAGTCTATTTATTTTGGTATACTAACTATACATGATTATACACTTTGTTATTTGCCAAATAGATGACAATAAAATTATGTTTTTGACAGATTCCTAAAATATTTGTTTTCTCTTTATTATGACAGGGTGGTCTAATACATTTGTTAAGCTGTGAAGCACTATATATATATTAAGAAGATGTCAACATGTCAGCATCCTTAAAAATAAATGCCACCTGGACCAAATTAAAACATTTTCAATGTTTGATTTTTAGAGCATTTTGGTTTACACCTGTCCACCTTTTGCACAATAAAAAAACAGGTTTGATGTCATCACTTGATGTCCAATGAAAAATCTGGGTCCTGAATCAAAACCAGTTGACTGGTGTAATTTACAGAGGCCTTCCAAATAGTTTTTATGTTTAATCAGGAAATAAATGTGAATAATTAGTTAAAATAATCATTCAATTTAGCTGCTGGACTAATAAAATTCCTGTTGTTTGACTTGTTGAATCCTAATATTCTGAATTCAGCCCAAATAGAACAGAATTATCTCAACTTATGAGTTTTTAACAGCAGTGTGATAGACCCGTTGTTATTATCTGTGATATGAATATGAAGTGGCACAATACAAAAGCATAAATTCAAATGATTGTATAGTGATAAGAAAATATTTCCATTGCAGGCTCTTCATTTTCTTGTCTCCTCTCCATAAGCGACTGCAGAGTTCAAGGAGTCCTGCATGTTTTGGCATGTTCTGACTGCCCGTTTTGCATAATGCAGTTTCACTAAATCTAAATGAGAGAGCTCTTAGCTGACAAAATGAAACCTTCAGCGGAGCGAAGCTGTTGAAAGAGGTCATGATACAGATAGCGGCTGAAATACTCAATAAGCTTTCAGGGCGTCTTGAGAGCCATCTAGAAACACAAGACAGCGATGATTAGGAGAGAAATTAAATGGGAGAAGTGTCTGAATGTCTGTTTGAAATCATGGTAGAAATGGCACTTGCGTGGCCACATTCTCACTGTACCTCTATATCTGCTGGTAAACTCCAATGACATTCACCAATCTCAAAAAAAAAAAAGGAAAAAAAAAAAAAAAAATGTTGATTGTAAANAAAAAAAAAAAAAGAAATGTTGATTGTAAAACCACACAGAAAATGATACTTGATGATGGAATCGCTGTTCATTTGCCAACACAAAGTGAATAGAGAAAATCCACCAGGGTCTAAATCAAATGCTCCAAACGAACGAGGTGTGAAAATTGCCTAAAATACCAACTTCTATTTATTACAATCACTTCACAAAATAATATATTTACAGGGCCTGAATTTCGGCGTGGGATTGTGGGTATTTACTCATTCCACAGGTTCCATGCTTATAATGCAGTAAATTTGTGTCGCAAACATTTATTCATTACATCATGAAGGTTCAATGAGTAAACGAATTCACACAATATCAGATCAAATCATTAATTTGTAAACAGCACAAGTGATTCAGTGGTACCGCATCTTCTGTCTTTTTGTCTTATGATGCAATGGCTTCACATCAGCACATCGCATCTGCACTACAAGCGAGCTGCATGCTGCGATACAAGACTTTGGCTCACGTTTCGGGATAGCTAACAGAATTGTCTCTTGCCCAATTGGGCCAGTGTTGCATCATCACAAAAGTATATATTTTATCTTTTTAAGTCTTGCCAATTTAAACATTAAAGCAATTTTAAAGTATTAATCTATAAAATTGAATAAATAAATACATAAAAATATATATATATAATGTATAAATAAATGTGTTTGCATTATCTCCAGTGTGGATTTAAAGGTGGGGTAAGCATTTCAAAAACGCTGCTGGACATTGTTGATATTTGAAATCAACCCAAACAAACACACCCCTCTCTTCATCGCTCCACCTCCAAAACTCACCCTCCAATCCTAACCACCCTGCTCCGAGTAGGTCTCGAACCCTGATCGCTGCTGGCATGTGAGGCGAGTGCACTAACAATGATGCTAAACACCGCATTCTCTAGCTGTTGTCAGTGTGCAGTGGTTTACCTGCAGAACTCTCACTAGCTGGCCACTGTTGCACACGCAATGCGAGAGTGGGTGTCTGTTTATCACAGCTGACACACAACAAAATAATGCTACATGAAAAAAAAGCGCAGATGATGAACGAACGACACGGAAGCACAAAAAATGAACGTACAGTACAAAAGAGTAAATACAAACAAGATTTTTTTGTTAGTCACCAACAGCACAGCAGCTCTAGACAATCAATGACACTCAAACCCAGTGTTACTCACGTGTGAAACAGAATCAAAGCAGCCTCCGCATCTGTTTTCAGGCCTTCCCGCTTAGCTCTCTCCAGCACTGGAAAGCTTTTCTAATATTAACGCGGGTCCTAAAGCACTTGCCCAGTCATAAACCTTCATTCCAGTGATATTCTATTGAGCTCTTTTGTATTGTGTCTCATCTCTCTTTCTGCAGTCTTTCTTCAAATCTCCCTCCTGCTCGTTCTCTCTCCTCGACCGTCATACGCCCCCTAATGCTGATTGGCTATTCGTTTGTTGTTGGTGTCGGCCCGACTAACTTCCAAACAGTGTTTTTGAAATACGGCTTACCCCACCTTTAACAAAGACTGTTTGGATACTCCTTCGCCGTGCGCTGCTCCATCAAATACCTTTTTTAGTAGTTTGTAGAATAGCTACTTACAAGATACGTTAATCAACAGAAATGCCCGACTGTATTTACTTCTTTAAAATATAATTAGCTTGTAGCAAAGTTTCAAAGTAGTTTCACCAACACTTGTTGCATTATAATGAGTCTGAATGCGACAAATTGACCATTTTGAGTCATTTGACAGAATTTATATCTGCCTTACAAGAGCAGCGACTCTTTTCGCAGGATCAATATGAAAAGGCCACAAAGCCAGTCTTCTCATTGAGATTTGTAACTTAATATGCAGGGAAATTACTTCAGCGCACACTCAATTATTTGCTGCTCACGCCACTGCTGAACCCTGAATACAATCCAAGGATGTGTGAAGCCAATATGATGATACTTAAAATAATAAAATGCCTAGCTTTTGACATAAAGAAGCCTTTGAATGTGGAATGAAAGATGCATGGGCATATTGCTTTTGACCCCACACTTTCCACAGCGTAGACGTCTGTAAATTTAAGATTGCTTTATTCTTTCCCCCCACCCCACCCCACTCCACTCCACTCCAGCCTGCCTGCAATATGAAAGCAGGTAGTGGGAGTTTCTTCTTGACACAGATCAATAAGCAGTCTTGCTATTCGTTATCAGAGATGACTTGTAGAGATCCGGTGGTGGGGGTGGCTGCAGGGCTTTCATGATGGATGACAGAAAAATTGACCCTAAGATCAGCCACTGCACACGCTTTAATCTCTTTTTTTTTTTTTTCGCTGAGAGCGGAGACAACAAACACATATGGGACGTAAGGATGCCGCAAAGCTCTCAAACTTGATGTGACCATCAACAGAACCTCCAGTGGGTCCATCCATCCACAAAGAAAAACTATGCTAAATTCAAATAGAAAATATAAATAAACAAAAATAAATAGCAAAAATTTAAATGCAAATTAGTAACGCCGGCGTAGTGTAAACGACAGGTGTAACCGTAGCAAAACTTTTGTGTTTTAAAATGAAAAAGCACTAGTGTAAATGGGGCAACATTTTGGCAACATTTCTGATTTGTATTTAGTTTAACTTAATGTATAAAACTGAATAAAACATTTATACAAAATATATAGACCTATTTAAAACACAAAGAAATAAAACACAAAATATTATAAAAATGTCAACAAAATTACTAAAACTTTACCAAAAAAAGAAAATGAAAAAAAAAAAAAAAAAANAAAAAAAAAAAAAAAAAAAAAAAAACTAATGCAAAATATTAATAAAAAACTATAAAGGCCAATTTACACTGCACAGACAAACACCAAAAAACACGTTTGTTGGGTTTTGTCTGATCAGTGAGTTACCCCTGTTGGCATCTGTTGGAGTTGGTTGGAGTTTGTTTTCACATGACTGACCATGTTCATTCAGTGTTTGTCGGTGTCTGTTGGAGCAGTGTGAACATGACAGTTATTTTTCATAAAATTCTAAATCCAACTGCCAACCTGTTTGTCGGTGTTTGTTGGCGTTTGTCTGTGCGGTGTGAATTGGCCTTAAGAGTATAGTTTCAAACTTAAAGGGATAGTTCACCCAAAAATGAAAATTCTGTCAACATTTACTCACCCTCATGTCGTTCCAAACCCACAAGACTTACGTTCATCTTCAGAAAATATCATAAGTTTATTGCGGTCTGTTATATACATTTTTAGGCTGATTTTACTTTTTCTCAGACGAGGGAAGGGAGTGAGAGGGCCATGATTCGAGAGTCAAGGTTCGCTACTGTGCTGCGTAACACATGAGAATGAACCTCATTGGTTTTTGCATGTGTCAAGTAAACATGGTTGAGCTTCCATTTACCACAACTGATTACGTGTGTTAATGAATGTTTATATGTGAATAAAAGCCTAAATTAAATCTGTTCATCATATAAAGTGATCGAGTCTCTTCAGAAAATTTGGACTAAACTGCTCAATTCATACGGATTAGTTTTACGATCCCTTTATGAACTTTTTGAAGCGTCAAAGTGGTAGTTGTGTAGACTGTCAATGGAGGGACAGAAATCACTCAGATTTTATTAAAAATATCTTCATTTGTGTTCCGAAGATGAACAAAAGTCTTACGAGTTTGGAACAACATGAGAGTGAGAAATTGATGACAGAATTTTCATTTTTGGGTGAATTATTCCTTTAATCACAAAATTGACTACAAAATCTATGAATTACCATTGAATCGTTAACTTATCTCTCTTATGTTTCAGAAAAGGAAAGAAAATGATATCAGTTTGGAATGACATGAGACAGTGGCCACAGGTGTTTTCAGTCATACCTTAGTAGTGGAGGTCGTACAGGTGGGAGCTAATCGCTTGCAGGTCAGCTCACTATTGGATGTGCTGGTTGTCCCGGTGACTGGAGTGGGCAGCAGCGAGGGGATGATGGGCAGGGGGAGGAGGCCGGGACGGTTGTTGCCACTGTTGGGAACGGAGGAGGCAGATGTGGAGACACAGCCGTTAACGGTGCCGCCGCAGGTGCTGTTGGTGGCACATCGCTCCCTCCTTTCCCACACACCGCGGAAATCCCGTTCAAAACGCTGATGGTACCGTGACATCATGACAGAGCGGATCAGGAGAACGAGAGACACTTCTGCTCACAGGGAGCTAGAGAAAACCTGATGGAGAAGAAGAAACATCTTATTTTAAAATATCAAAGAAGTGCTGTTACTTTTACAAATAAACACCAACAATAAAGATCTATATAGGGAAGGATCGGCAAAAGGTAAACCTAGGCAAACATTTTTGCAAAAACATATCTATACATACAAGATACATACATAGATTCAGTACTATGTTATGACCGCAAAACACCTTTATCGTAGTGCATGATTTGTAAACTAATACATTTTGATGTTTGCATCACATAACCAGCTCCATATGTTAAATTTTTCTGATGAGGTAAACTTGCTCTGATCTCACAATGCAACATTGAGTCCCGATAAACACAAGTCACAATAAAAGAGCTCAAAGACTTGTAGAACAAAGCTAAAATGACTTTGTTGCTTCAGCAAATTTATTTTTATCTCATGTTTGCTTTTGTTAACGCTAGAGTCAGGTTTAATGTAGGAGGTACATAATTTTCAACCATGATAGAGCATTAACCTTTTAGCACCATTCACCAAACAAATTTTTTTTTCAAACTGCTGCAATACATACAACAACTGTAATAAAACAAAAAACAAACTCAAAATATTAATAAAAACTCTAATAGTACCAAAACAATGACAATAAACAACACTGCTTCAAACAACACAGCTTCACTGCTGATAACACTCCTTCAAAGACAACCAAAACATACATATATATATATAAAGTTTGGAACCACTAAGATTTTTAATGTTTTTAAAAGAAGTTTCGTCTGCTCACCAAGGTTACATTTATTTAATTAAAAATACAGTAAAAAACAGGAATATTGTGAAATATTATTACAATTTAAAATAACTGTGTACTATTTAAATATATTTGACAAAGTAATTTATTCCTGTGATGCAAAGCTGAATTTTCAGCATCGTTACTCCAGTCTTCAGTGTCACATGATCCTTCAGAAATCATTCTAATATGCTGATTTGCTGCTCAATAAACATTTATGATTATTTTCAATGTTGAAAACAGTTGTGTACTTTTTTTTTCAGGATTCCTTGATGAATAGAAAGTTCAAAAGAACAGCATTTATCTGAAATACAAAGCTTATGTAGCATTATACACTACCGTTCAAAAGTTTGGGGTCAGTAAGAATTTTTATTTTTATTTTTTTGAAAATAAATTAAATAAATGAATACTTTTATTCAGCAAGGATGCATTAAATCAATCAAAAGTGGCAGTAAAGACATTTATAATGTTACAAAAGATTAGATTTCAGATAAACACTGTTCTTTTGAACTTTCTATTCATCAAATAA
>RJVU01049301.1:3976578-3996874 GCA_003731715.1 Anabarilius grahami
TAAACACATAACAAAAAGTTATGTGTTTTATGTTCTGGAGAAAACAGTGCAAATGACTCACAGGCAATTTTTTTCTTTCTTTTTTCGGTTTTTTTTTTTACGCATCTGCAATGGAGAAATACACAATATTGCTTATAGCGCCTCTTGTGGATGTGTCACCTAAAAAGTGCAGCAAGTTGTACCTAGGGCAACGTATTTCAGTTTTTTGCAGAAATGTAGTATTTCCAATGAGGCAAGGTTTCCAAGGTTGTACAATGGATTGCTATGGAGTTTAGATCAATGATTGGCTTATGATAAATTATACGGAAATAAAGCAAATATATTGCTATTTAAAGACACTTTTTGGTTGTTTTTCTATACAAATATTATGCAATTAAAGGTACAATATGTAATAATTTTGGCCGCTAGAGGTTGCTAGAGGCCTATTCAAAACAAAGGCGTAGCTTGATGACGCCACGTTTTAGAGCGGAATCTTGGGACATGTGGTCTCCATCTCAGCGGACGGTGCAAAAGAATAGGGATTGGAGTCGGGAAGAAACCATTTTCATGGATGCGATCATTAACATTACTGTAGTATAAAGCAGAGCAGGACCGAGTGTTGTGGGGGCTGAACGAGGCCGCTGGAGTGATTTTTTATTATGAAACAGTCGCCGGCGCCGCTTCCGCTTTTCCGGTCATGAGTATGAGGTAACGCAGTTCTTTTTATTATTAGATACATTTGAGTGTGTTGAAAATATTATAGCGTTACTCTGTGCGTTCGCTCGGCGGCTGCCGTGAGACACTGTTGCACACTGCAGTAAGCTAGATTGATTTTAGAATATCATATTAAATGCTGGATGGCTTGTGTTGATAAATGGCATGCAATTAATTGAGTTATATAACAACAAATCGTTTTCTGTCTATAAATATCAAAACAGTTGTTCCCTTGTCTATTAAAACATGTAATATATTAAAGCGTCTTTGGTGTTTCCATGGTTTCTACAAAATAAAACCGGAAACCAAGGCAGACCGAGGGGTAACGCGGGTATGACGCAGTTGACAGGCGACTCCTCACACGTCCCGTTGGTTAAAATTGCAATTTTCTCACAATTTACAAATAGTTAGAAACATTTGGGATATTCTAAGTAGTCAAGTGAACAAAATATATAACACTGGCCTAGTGGTTTTTGGATATTTTACTGCAAAAATATGACATATTGTACCTTTAAGTATGCAATTAACTATGATTATTGTCATTAATTAATCAGCACACCCTATAATTAATCAAGTTAAAATTATTCAATTGACAGTCCTAATTAAAATACACAATGAGTATAAAAAAATTTTTTTTAAATAATGCAATTAATCTTATATTTTGAATCTGCTGAAATCTGAAAGTATTTAACATTGAATACATTATACTTTACACTTATGCAGTTCATAAGCATCAAAGAACAATAATATCAGTGCATGTGTTTTACTAGTAAATGATGTTTAATACTTTTTGCTTCAGTGATCATTTTCACCATGCAAAGACTGCAAATTAACATTTTATTTGATTTATAAATAAATGAGCTGTTAAGAAGGACTTTCTCCATCATACTAATATTTGTTGCTCCATCTCGTCTTTAGAATCACACAGAATAGAACCAAACAGCTTTAATGTTAAATTAGATAAATGTGTTACATCATTCAGAAGGTGTTAAACAATAATCTTATTATAAGTTAACACATAACATTTAGCAGCCTTTCATCAAAAATACAGCTAGCTGGAACCATGAAAAGCAAGGAATGGATGTAGATGTAGCATAGGAATTCAATGTCTGGTCAGCATATCCATTGTCACATGATTCATTCTTTATGTTTCTGCCTTTGAATTCAGCACAAAAGACGAGAGGTCAGATAGTCTAGAGAATTGAGATAAGCAACTGCTTTACAGATCAGTCTAGCCATGACATGTGACAGCCGCACAAAAGAACAACACCGATGCTGATAACAGAGACAAATGAACATGTTTGGTGAACGATGTGTATCAACTTTGTGAATATATACATACAGTCGATATAAAAAGTCTACACACACTGTTTTAAATTTTATCTTTTTTTCTCTCTCTCTGAAATGTCACTTTGGTTTTCAGTGATATTGTAAAAGTTGAGATATTATTTAACTTTGTTTCATTTTCATTTATTTCATTAATGATCACCTACACTGTGGGGACCAGCCAGTCTGACCCATGAGGGAAATGGATTAATAAACATACTAAATGATACTTCTTTGAAAATCTAAAAATGCTAAAAGTTTTCTGTGATGGGTAGGGTTAGGGTAGGGTTAGGGGATAGAATATACAGTTTGTACAGTATAAAAATCATTATGTCAGTGGAGAGTCCCCACAAAGATACCGAAACCTAACATGTTTGGCTGTCAATAGATTAAAAATTTTAATTGAAATTAATCGCACCTTTTTGCACACACCATTTATCTTGTTTAACATTTTCATTTTGTCATTATTTGCTATATCCAGCAAGAGTAAACCATCAGAATGAAAGGTGATTCCCACAAAACTGTATTTTCTGATATATACTTTCCCAAAAAGGACACTTGGAGACTCCAAAAGGAAACCAAATAACCAAATGATATTAAGGAGCCCATATAATTCATAAATTAATGCACACCAAAAAAAAAACATCACAGGAACAAAAAAACCTTTTCAAAATTCTCAGTGTATAGTATGTGTACTGCCGAACAGCAAAGGGCTTGTTTACATTTTAGATAAGGCAAGTCGCGATACCGAACAGGACCACATGGAGACCCAAATAAACCAATCTTGACCTGACTTCTTATACTACAGTACACAGATCCATTCAGGATAACTAAACACAGCAACATACACATGAATGTGTGTGGAACCAACGTGAATGTAACATGAATGAAATGTGCATAAATACAACGTGAGATCAGTGCATCGAGAGCGCACATACATGGTTTGTTTGTGCATCAATATAACGGACTCACATGTGCTTAATGTACGATTCCTGTAAGTCACCGCAATAGTCTTTACCTTGATTATAATTCACATCCATCAAAACTTTATTAGCGAGACTCTGGTTTGAGAAAAATAGTTTGCATATCATCTGGCCAGTGGTGGGATATTTTGATGTATGTATGTATATATATATATATGTATGAAGTTATGTTGAAAGATACAATACAACTAACTGAAACGTATAATATCTTGTGATATCGCTCAATCAGTGTTTCAACAGCGGAAAGACGTCAATAAAACAGCTTGTAAAATGTAAACACTGTGTCACATACCATTTACCTCAGGCGAATCCACAGCTTGTTAGTTCGCCAGAGAAATTAATTCTCACTAAATGTATGCCCTATATTAGCCTATATATTCATTATATTTTACTTAACTAGTTATGTCTTGATTATTTAATGTGTAAACAATTTAATGTCTGAACCGTATCGAACCGAACAGTGACTTCAAAACCAAGGTATGTACCGAACCGTCAGTTTTGTGTATGGTATATATATATATATATATACATACATACATACATACATACATACATACATACATACATACATACATACACACACACACACACACACACATACATACACACACTATACATATACATACATATGGGTGCAACAGTACATGTACAGTCGAACCAAAATGTATTCAGACACTTTGAACATTTCATTCATTATTATAGTTTATTCCATATAGTTAAAAAAATGGTAATAAAATATGACAAGATCTCAGAGTTAAGGCCTGTACACACCGGGACGAATATCTCGCGCGATTATCGCCGACGTTTAACGCCTCGTGACTAAACAAAGGCCGCCAATGTGAGTGCACACTGACGCGAAAAACGGCAGGCGTAAAAGCGTCATTTTTTTAAAAACGCATCGGGTTCATTTTTTTAGTTTGACGTGCCGCGTTAAAAACTGGTAGACCAATGAGAGTGGCGCTTTTGTTCACGTGCCTGGAGATCAGAATCAGAATCAGAATGTGCTTTATTCGCCAGGTGTGCACAAACACACAAGGAATTTGTTGTGGTTTTCTACAGAAGCTCTTGGTACACACATACATATGACATGAGAACAGTAAACTAAGAAAATAATAAATAAGTAAAATAAAATAAATAATAATACTAATGTGGTATACATCTGGAACAGAAGACACACAGATTGGTATTGTATATACAGCAGGGTGAATAGAATATATATATATATATATATATTTACAAAACTAATTTTTACTCTCTCTCAAGTACTGAAAGTGAATACTAAACTGGTAATTGCTATGTTAGCTGTTTAAGCTGGAGATAGCGTTGGGGAAAAAACTGTTCTTATGCCTAGATGTTCTAGTGCACAGAGATCTGTAACATCTGCCTGAGGGCAGAAGTGCAAACAGGTTGTGTCCAGGGTGAGAGGGGTCTGTGATGATGTTACCTGCCCGTTTCTTCACTCTGGCGTTGTACAAGTCCTGAAGGTTGGGCAGGTGTATACCAATTATCCTTTCAGCTGTCCTAACAATCCGTTGCAGTCTTCTTATATCTGATTTGCTGGCTGACCCAAACCAAACAGTTATAGAAGTGCACAGAACTGACTCAATAACAGCTGAGTAAAACTGTCAGCAGCTCCTGTGGCAGGTTGAACTTCCTCAGCTGGCGAAGGAAGTACAGTCTCTGCTGAGCCTTTTTCACAGTGGAGTCAATGTGATTGTCCCACTTCAGGTCCTGAGAGATGGTGGTGCCCAGGAACCTGAATGACTCCACTGCCTCCACAGTGCTGTTCATGATGCTGAGTGGGGGGAGAGCAGGGGGGTTTCTCCTAAAGTCCACTCTCATCTCCACTGTCTTGAGCGTGTTGAGCTCCAGGTTATTTTGACTGTAAGCAGACTCGTCACCGTCCCGGATAAGGTCGATGACTGTGGTGTCGTCTGCGAACTTCAGGAGCTTGACAGAGGGGTCTTTAGAGGTGCAGTCATTTGTGTAGAGGGAGAAGAGCAGTGGGGAGAGAACACAGCCCTGAGGAGCTCCAGTGCTGATGGTGCGGGTGCTGGATGTGAGTTTTCCCAGCCTCACTAGCTGCTGCCTGTCTGTCAGGAAGCTGGTGATCCACTGACAGATGGAGGTGGGTACAGAGAGCTGGGTCAGTTTATTCAGGAGGGTATCCGGGATTATGGTGTTGAAAGTCGAACTGAAGTCCACAAACAGGATCCTTGCATAAGTTCCTGGTTTGTCCAGATGTTGTAGGATATAATGCAGTCCCATATTGACTGCATCATCCACAGACCTGTTTGCACGATAAGCAAACTGCAGGGGGTCCAGCAGGGGTCCAGTGATGTCCTTCAGGTAGGCCAGCACCAGTCTCTCAAATGACTTCATGACCACAGACGTCAAAGCAACAGGTCTGTAGTCATTTAGTCCTGTGATTTTTGGTTTCTTGGGTACAGAGATGATGGTGGAGTGTTTGAAGCAGGAGGGGACTTCACACAGCTCCAGTGATCTGTTGAAGATCAGTGTGAAGATGGATGACAGCTGGACAGCACAGGCTTTGAGACAGGCTGGTGAAACACCGTCTGGACCTTTGGCTTTCCTTATCTTCTGTTTCCTGAAGACTCTGCATGCATCCCTCTCACTGATCTAAAGTGCACGTTGAGAAGCAGGAGGGGGGAGAAAGAGGGGAGAGGGTGTTGATGGCTGTGTGGTGAGCCGGTCAGAGCGGGTGTGGGGTGTGAGATCAGGTCTTTCAAACCTGCAATAAAATGTATTTAGCTCGTTGGCCAAATGTTGGTTCTCCACAGTGCTGGGAAATGGCCCTTCCACACTGATGCTGGGTCAGTAGCTGAAAGCTGGTGTTCTAGCTTCTTAGCATAGCTTCTCTTTGCTACACTGATCTCCTTATTCAGTGTGTATTTGGCCTGTTTGTACAAGACTTTATCCCCACTCCTGTAGGCATCCTCTTTGGCCTGGCGAAGCTGTCTGAGTTTTGCAGTAAACCAAGGTTTGTCATTGTTATATGTTAAATAAGTCCTGGTGGGAACACACATGTCCTCACAGAAACTGATGTAGGATGTCACGGTGTCAGTGAGCTCATCCAGATCAGTGGCTGCAGCCTCAAAAACACTCCAATCAGTGCAGTCGAAACAGGCTTGTAAAGCCTGCTCTGTTTCGCTGGTCCATTTCTTTACAGTTCTTACCACAGGCTTAGCAGATTTCAGTTTCTGCTTGTAGGCTGGTAGAAGATGAACCAAACAGTGATCAGAGAGTCCCAAAGCCACTCTGGGGACAGAGTGGTATGCATCCTTTAAAGCAGTGTAGCAATGGTCCAGTATGTTACTGTCCCTGGTGGGGCATGTGATGTGCTGTCTGTATTTAGGCAGTTCACGGGTGAGATTAGCTTTATTGAAATCACCGAGAATGATAATGAAAGAGTTTGGGTAACACTGCTCTGTGTGTGTGATCTGATCGGCCAGCTGTTCTAGCGCCGCGCTCATGCACTAATCAGGAGGAATGTAAACACTCACCAGAATAAACAAAGAAAACTCCCGCGGTGAATAAAAAGGCTTACAGTTAATGAAGAGAGCCTCCAAATTAGGGCAGCACATCTCCTTTAACACTGTCACGTCTGTACACCAGCCTTCATTGATATAAAAACATAATCCACCGCCTTTCGCTTTCCCCGACGACTCGGTGACGCGATCCTCTCTGAACAGCTGGAAGCCCGGCAGATGAAGCGCGCTGTTCGGGATGGCTCCTTTCAGCCAGGTTTCCGTGAAGCAAAGTGCAGCAGAGTTTGAAAAGTCCTTGTTCGTGCGGGTGAGGAGAAGCAGTTCATCTGTTTTATTTGCTAGGGAGCGGAGATTCGCTAGATGAATACTCGGCAGCGGAGTCCTAAACCCGCGTTGTCGGAATTTCACGACCTCGCCGGCGCGTTTCCCTCGTTTGCGTTGTTTGGAGCGCTTGTATACACTCGCAGCTCCTCCAACCAGAATGTCCAGTAAAAAGTCTGAATGTTCAAAAGTCGGCAAAAAGTTTGGTGTGTTGTTTCTGTTATCTAGGAGTTCGTCCCTAGTAAAGCTGATCGGAAAAAAGTTAATCAAAACGGGACAAACAAACAAAAATAACAAAAGTACCAAGACGCTACAAACAGACGCGGCCATCCGTGGCGCCATCTTGATTCTTGTATCCTGCTGAAGTTACAGTAAAACACGACTTGGTGGCGCTCAAGCACAAAACGGTCTTGCCGAGCACACATTGACGACGACGAAGAGAAAGTAAGTAGACCGCTACAAACTATCTCTGCGTCTCAAACAGCTCCCTAGCTTCCTAGGTCGTGTATCAGTATACCATGTAAATAAATGTGGCCGACTCCCTGATCAGTGCCCGGACTACTGGACTAGGGAGCTGATTGAGACGCACGGATGTTGCTCTGCCAGTTCTTGGCCACACCAATAGATGTGTATTATCTCTGTATTTTTAATGTTTTTTTTTTTTCTTTTACATTCAAGAAATATACAGTGGGTACGGAAAGTATTCAGACCCCCTTAAAATTTTCACTCTTTGTTATATTGCAGCCATTTGCTAAAATCATTTAAGTTAATTTTTTTTTCCTCATTAATGTACACACAGCACCCCATATTGACAGAAAAACACAGAATTGTTGACATTTTTGCAGATTTATTCAAAAAGAAAAACTAAAATATCACATGGTCTTAAGTATTCAGACCTTTTGCTCAGTATTTAGTAGAAGCACCCTTTTGATCTAATACAGCCATGAGTCTTTTTGGGAAAGATGCAACAAGTTTTTCACACCTGGAGTTGGGGATCCTCTGCCATTCCTCCTTGCAGATCCTCTCCAGTTCTGTCAGGTTGGATGGTAAACGTTGGTGGACAGCCATTTTTAGGTCTCTCCAGAGATGCTCAATTGGGTTTAAGTCAGGGCTCTGGCTGGGCCATTCAAGAACAGTCACGGAGTTGTTGTGAAGCCACTCCTTCGTTATTTTAGCTGTGTGCTTAGGGTCATTGTCTTGTTGGAAGGTAAACCTTCGGCCCAGTCTGAGGTCCTGAGCACTCTGGAGAAGGTTTTCGTCCAGGATATCCCTGTACTTGGCCGCATTCATCTTTCCCTCGATTGCAACCAGTCGTCCTGTCCCTGCAGCTGAAAAACACCCCCACAGCATGATGCTGCCACCACCATGCTTCACTGTTGGGACTGTATTGGACAGGTGATGAGCAGTGCCTGGTTTTCTCCACACATACCGCTTAGAATTAAGGCCAAAAAGTTCTATCTTGGTCTCATCAGACCAGAGAATCTTATTTCTCACCATCTTGGAGTCCTTCAGGTGTTTTTTAGCAAACTCCATGCGGGCTTTCATGTGTCTTGCACTGAGGAGAGGCTTCCGTCGGGCCACTCTGTCACAAAGCCCTGACTGGTGGAGGGCTGCAGTGATGGTTGACTTTCTACAACTTTCTCCCATCTCCCGACTGCATCTAGAGCTCAGCCACAGTGATCTTTGGGTTCTTCTTTACCTCTCTCACCAAGGCTCTTCTCCCCCGATAGCTCAGTTTGGCCGGACGGCCAGCTCTAGGAAGGGTTCTGGTCATCCCAAACGTCTTCCATTTAAGGATTATGGAGGCCACTGTGCTCTTAGGAACCTTAAGTGCAGCAGAAATTTTTTTGTAACCTTGGCCAGATCTGTGCCTTGCCACAATTCTGTGTCTGAGCTCTTCAGGCAGTTCCTTTGACCTCATGATTCTCATTTGCTCTGACATGCACTGTGAGCTGTAAGGTCTTATATAGACAGGTGTGTGGCTTCCCTAATCAAGTCCAATCAGTATAATCAAACACAGCTGGACTCAAATGAAGGTGTAGAACCATCTCAAGGATGATCAGAAGAAATGGAAAGCACCTGAGTTAAATATATGAGTGCCACAGCAAAGGGTCTGAATACTTAGGACCATGTGATATTTCAGTTTTTCTTTTTTAATAAAGCTGCAAAAATGTCAACAATTCTGTGTTTTTCTGTCAATATGGGGTGCTGTGTGTACATTAATGAGGGAAAAAAATGAACTTAAATGATTTTAGCAAATGGCTGTAATATAACAAAGAGTGAAAAATGTAAGGGGGTCTTAATACTTTCCGAACCCACTATAGTTGAGAATGTCCATTTCATAAATAAGTTTATTTGCACTGCCGTTTCTGACTACCATCTCTCATATGTCATATATATGCCATTTAATATCTGCATTTTTATCTTCTTTAACTTTATTAATATCATAAATATGTTTATTTGCACTACCGTTAAGCACAAGCACTGTCAGGGAGTGAATTTGCACGTTCACTCTGCACATCGCCAGTGAAAATCGCTTGGGTATGAACACAAAAAACGTCTCGAAAAACGCTGGCTATAAACGCGTGCGATATTCATCCCGGTGTGTACAGGCCTTTAAACTGTACAGTACGGACTTCACGGTTTGGTGCATGCAATCAGATGATGAATACAGTCAGTCACAGGCAATCCACGCTCCAATCCAGAGGGGGGCACGCACGGTAATACAACGCTGTTTGCAAACCGCTACAACAGGAAAAAGAGCAGAAGAAGAACAGCGTATACGTGAATGACTTGAGCAATTGAAAACAGTCCACTAGAAAAGTGCGCAAAAACGTCCACTAGATAGTGCGTACGCGCCGAATGCATCTTTCTGGGCTCATAGACAAAGGAGAACACTTTGAAAACGGAGTGGAACAAGGAAAATTAAGTATAGGAGGGTTGGGCTTAAGCTTTGAATGTTTAAATTTAGTTTAAGTGGAGCAAATTGTAACACTCCTAATGCACAAGTTTTATTTTTCATTAGTCTATTTATTTTGTACTTTTATAACACAAGACGCTTTTCAGTTTTGTAGCTGATTGTGACCAAATACCTTTTGTTTTTTATTGGCCCTGCAAAAAATATGACCTATGCAAGAGTGCATTCTGTTTACTGTTTAGAGCTTAATACACTATAGGTGTCACATGTTGGTAGCTGTAGCAAGTGCACAACGCAGCGGATGATGATAGCACTTCAGACTTTAATAGCAAACTCTAAAGGATAACGAACAAGTTAGACACAAACAATAACCGACAATGAACAGGAAACAGGAAGTAACTTAAATACAGAGATGATGATTAAAGACAAACAGCTGTGATGATTAGTGTCAATGGTGACTGATCAGTAGTGGGAATAAAGACAAAGAGACATACGTGATGAAGGTAAACAATCTGAAAGTCCATGAAACTGCAACTAAACTGAACGTGACAATAGGAGGCTGTACTGTACCAACTAGGGGACTAAATGCCGCTAGGTGGAACAAACTGTGATTTGCACTACTGTCTGTTCAAAATAAAATAAAATAAACCTAGCATTGTGGATTTGTTCCTTTGTCTGTTAACGCTTAGTTTAGGGTCCAATTCTCACTATGAACTAGTTGCTTATTAGCATGCATATTACTAAGATATTAGCTATTTATTATAAAGCAGTTATAATATGCCTTATTCTGCATGACCATTTTCTACATCCCATAATCCTACCCAATACCTAAACTTAACAATTACCTTACTAACTATAAATAAGCAGTAATTAGGGGTTGATTGAGGCAAAAGTCATAGCAAATAGTTAGTTAATAATGAGAATTGGATCCTAAATTAAAGCGTGACCATTTTCCCTACAGTACCAAAATTGTACTGAACCGTGACCTTAAAAAAACTCAGGTATGTAACGAACTGACTTCTGTGTACCATTACACCCCTTTTATATTTATATACACTATCGTTCAAAAGTTTGGGATCGATACGATTTTTTATATTTTTAAAAGAAGTTTTGTCTGCTCACCAAGGCTGCATTTATTTAATTAAAAATACAGTAAAAACAGTAATATTGTGAAATATTATTACAATTTAAAATAACTTTTCTATTTGAAAATATTTGAAAATATAATTTATTCTTGTGTTGGCAAAGCTGAATTTTCAGCATCATTGCTCCAATCTTCAGTGTCACATGATCCAACAGAAATCATTCTAATATGTTGATTTGCTGCTCAAGAAACATTTATTGTGTACAATTGTACAAAATATTTGTGTACAATATTTTTTTTTAGGATTCTTTAATGAATAGAAAGTTCAAAAGAACAGCATTTATTTGAAATATAATCTTTTGTAACATTGTAAATGTCTTTACTGTCACTTTTGAATGATTTAATGCATCCCTGTTGAATAAAAGTATTTATTTCTTTAATTTCTTTTCAAAAAAATAAAAATAAAAATTCTTACTGTCCCCAAACTTTTGAACGGTAGTGTATAATATTACAAAAGCTTTGTATTTCAGATAAATGCTGTTCTTTTGAACTTTTTATTAATCAAGGAATCCTGAAAACAAAAAGTACACAACTGTTTTCAACATTGATAATAATCAGAAATGTTTCTTGAGCAGCAAATCAGATATAAGAATAATTTCTGAAGGATCATGTGACACTGAAGACTGGAGTGATGATGCTGAAAATTCAACTGCGCCATCACAGGAATAAATTATTTTGTAAAATATATTCAAATAGAAAACAGTTATTTTAAATTGTAATAATATTTCACAATATTCCTGTTTTTAAGGAATTTAATTTTTAATTAAATAAATGCAGCCTTGGTTAGCAGACGAAACTTCTTTTAAAAACATTAAAAATCTTACCGATCCCAAACTTTTGAACGGTAGTGTATATACAGTGTATTATACACACATATATTCAGAGATGCTATAACACCATATCTTAATGCTCTCATATTCCAGTCTAATAAATAATGATTAATTATTTGTATTATTATTTTATTAAAATAAACATCTAACATTTAAATTCTATACAACTGGTCCAAACATTAGGCAAGCTACAAATGTTCAATCTAAGACTCATGAATTAGAGATGCAATGTCATAATCATTTTATTCAATGGAAAACAAAGGCCAACGTTGATGGAAAACAAGGAAAAACTGTATGTGACATGGAATCAAATCTTTGAAAATTCCACAAGACATACATTTTTCCACAGGCGATTTAAACTCAAGCTGCAGGATTGAATAAAACTGGTATGGTTGATCACATCTCTGACATATGGTTAAAAACATGCAGGAAAAGAAAAACTGTAGGAGTCGTTTCATTTGTATCCTGTACACAAGCTCTAATAATGTGAGATATGTAAATTACAGTATCATTGTGGGCTAAAAAAAACACTGATGCACAAATAGCTTTGATATAATGAAGAGGATGGGTTTAAATATATACAGCAGCTGTGGAATGTTCTGTGTCTTCACACTATGTTTGAAAAACACAAAGCATATCATTAAATACACCATCCTTTTGTTCTCTACTTCAGTCCAACCTCATCTAAGGATGACTAATGAGCTATAAACTAATTTCAAATCCATCAAGAAAAGAGAGAGAGAAAACTGCAAGCATTTTATTATATTCTGGTTTTTACAAATCATAAAATGAAACGTTTTCATGCTTCTGCTAGGTATTATAAAATGATAAATAAAAGAGGATGTATAATGAAAAACAGATTAAAATAATAATCCTGCATGTATTAAACATTTTAAGGAGACTTCTAATGTGTCTCATTCAATCAGACTTTAGAGCCATAAATGTTCATAGTTGAAAGTATTACAGGCAGTAATCTGCATTTCACCTTTTATTTCTGATTCTTGTCCTTATAAAACCATGCTCTGCTAAACTTTCCATTTATGATCTAGATTCAATCTCTCCCGTACGCGCCTCACAGATCAATTCATTCATTCCGCCACTTGAGACGAGATCCTGTCATGTGTGAACAATGCAGCGAGAGCAATATGCCAACATGTGCTACGGCACACCAACACCTGCAAATCAAGGACTTTCAGATGCTCTTGGACCCTCGGCTTTCTATCTCTGAACTGAACAATGACTTGAGATGAGAGTCACTCGTTCGCAACAGCAAAAAGTTACAGTTGTGTTGTGTGGTAGTAAAAACACTCCCTGTTTAGCAGAATTACAGTCACTTCAGGTTGGACTCTTTTTCATTTGAGACCGCGATAAACCACCTAGAAGACTAGCAAATACTGGGAGAAAATGTCAAATCAATTCCAGCATTACAGCAGTTTGATTTACAAGGGCAAACACCACTTTCAATCTTATCATACAGCTTGAGCATGTCTCCCCATGAATCATGAGGAAAACGTGCATAAAAGATCACAGATAAAGGTGAGTGACAGTTTAATTATCTGTTAAAAACCTCATAAAATTTCATGCAATGATTATAATATTAGACTTAAGAAATGAGATGGGATTTCAGGGCTCAGATAAAAATCAGTGACAAACACTAAACTGTCAAGTAAGTACAGCAAAAGAAACGATTTGTCAACCAATGCCCAAAAAACCCAGACAGCGTCCGGCTAGAGCCAACGGTGCGGAACAAACCCAAAAAACTAAGCTGACCAACGCTCAAAAATGGCCTGACTTTGCGCCGACGGCCGACCGGCGGCTTGGTGTGTCCCGACCTTAAGATACGTATACGCCAAATATTTACGAGCAGTGTTGGGGGTAATGCATTACAAGTAACTTGAGTTACGTAATCAGATTACTTTTTCAAGTAAACAGTAAAGTAACACATAATTTTTTTAATTTACAACAAAACTTCTATTACTTTTTCAAATAAGTTACGAAAGTTACTTTTTCACGTTTATTGACTGACAGCTCTCCTGTCCCCATGTTGAGTGCAGAGGTGTCGTGTGCGCTGTGTAAACATGATGGTTATTGTAGCTCTAAAATAAATGTGAATGCGCATTTACTCATCTCACTTGCAAGAAAGTATTCCTCAAAATGAATAAAAACATGCAATCTCAGAATTTTACACAAACCTGTAATAATTAACTAAATTAAATTACACTAATATACTTTATGTATTTAATCTCACTTTATTACCCAATGTATTTGCTGCTGACCTTCAATTATGGGGTTAGATTCCAGCCTAAAGTATTGCGGTCACGGATCAAAAAATAATAAGCATGAATCAAAAGTAAAAATATATTGCACAAACTGAAACAAATAATGCGAAATGATCAGAATGGCAAAGAAAGTGGTCACGGATCAAAATATAATAAGCGTGAACAGAAAAATTTAAAGCGCATTTAAAAAAATAAGCATGAAACAAAACTTTAAACACATTAAAAATGATATTGCACAAATCTTAAACTTGTGTTTATGTGTTCTTAAAAGTTGTTTTCCTTGCTTTTATTATTCTGTACTTTGTGCTCTCTTACATTTTCTGCTCATATTTTACTCTTTTGTATGCTTGTGCTGTTTTTCTCTTTGCTCTTCTTTCCATGTTCCGCTCTTTCCGCTCTTCCGCGTTTCCAAATGTTGCAGTTCGAGTTTCATGTAAATTAGGCCAGGCTTAAGCGTCACCATTGGTCCACTAGTTCTAGATTGACAGCTCCTCCTCTAGCCAATCAAGAGAGGGAGATGACATCACTTCAATGCGACTCATGGCTACTGATGCTCACATTCATACAGGGGAAGATAACAGTTTAATTTGAAACTTTACAAGGACTTTCAAGCTGTAAAGTTATCTGAACTATGGACAAATATTTCCTCTTTTTGAGATACATCAGATACTCTTTTTAGTGTGCAGTCTTGTTATGATTGTTAATCTTTATGTTCATAATATATGGTATTTGGTGTTAAATTTTACTTGGCTCATGATGCTAATATGCTAAGGCTACTAGCTGATATACTTCTTAATTGTTGTTGTTAAACGATCATAGTTAACCTGGTAAATTAATTCTAAAACTGAATGTATCATTTCTGCATTGACTACGATAGTGTTACAGAAGAGATAGTTACAGAAACCAGGTGGATTTGATATGCAGTGATTTATTCACACACTTATTGTGTTTATTTACATAACTACATACTTGCACAATACTATAAGATTAATGTTTTAAATATAGCTTTAAAAACTAAATTATAGATCAGGGATAGGCAACATCAGTTCTGGAGTGCCGCTGTCCTGCAGAGTTTAGCTCCAACCCCGATAAAGAAAACTCACCCATCTGTTGTATTAATAATCCTGAAGACACTGATTAGCTGGTTAAGGTGTGTTTGATTAGGGTTGAAGCTAAACTCTGCTCTCCAGGACTGACATTGCCCATCCATATTATAGAAATATGAATTTAAATGGACAGTAGGTGGCGGAAAGTTACTGTCTTTATGAGTGAGTCTTTTATTTTAACATCTCATTCAAATCGGGAATTCATTAACGAAACACTGCTGTGTTGCTCGGAGACGAGTGACGCTGTTCTGCTGTGGCTTTGTTTGATACTCCTTTCATCAAAATAGTGCAAAATCACACTCAAAATTAACTTATTGCTATATTGATTTATACAACAGCTCAATAAACATTTGCAATCGCTCTAATATTGGGGAAAATGCTCTTGCTGGTGTGATAGGCTATTGCTTAAATTTATAATCTCGGTGCTAAAATGTGATAAAATTCATAAACCAACACCCTTGTCAATGACAATGATATATACAATGATATTGATCATTATACAATGTACAATATACAATGATCTAAACCAGTGGTTTTCAACCTGTGGGCCGCGGCCCACTAGGGGGCCTCAGTGATCCTCCAGGGGGGCCACGAGATAACTTAAAATTAATTTAAATAAATTAATATAATTCATTAATTTTATTATTAATATGTTAAATTAGAATAGATCAATTAAATTAATTTAAAAATACATTTAAAACAAAGCACCACCTCTCTCGTACATATTCTGTGATTGTTTCGGATCAGCCCAGGCCATTTCTAACCGTTCACACCGCCGGCGGCGAGAGCGTCAAAGTGACAGGAAGTCATTCATTTTCAATGAGAGCCGGCAGCGAAGTCCGGCGAGAGCGGCGCGTCGCGTCTTGGACGGTGAGAGCGTCGAGGAGAGTTGAAATCAGGTCAACTTTATGGTAATGAGCTATGACGCGGTTCGGCGGCAACCAATCGGAATGTAGAGGTCCTCGCTTGAGAGGATTCCGATTGGTTGCCGCAACTTGTCATTTACTTTGACCATCCCGCCAGCGGCGGTTTGAATGCACAGTACAGCGTTGTTGGCAGGGCGGCCAAGGCGAATGTTGACGCTCTGGCCGGCGGCGGTGTGAACGCACGGTCATCGTGCTGCTGTGAAATACAGACTGAACGGTGGCTCAGAACGCAAACTCTCTCAGTTGGAAAAAGAAAACCAGTGTTGCTAAAAAGGTTTTGATGGATGACGATTGTAATGATGGTAAAGACGATTAGAGAGAGAGAGAGAGAGAGAGAGTTTATTCCATACCAGCAAATACCACTACCAGCGAATTCTATAATACAGCGGGGGTACAGAAATACGAATTTGGTATAGTGAAATGGGTCCCCCAAAGAAGCTAAAAAAGTTTATAGGTGGGGGCTCATAGTTTATGAAAAAAAAAAAAGAAGTGGAACAGACAAGGTAGCCTACACAGTTACCACCTGTAACCAGACGATGGTAAATGAACTGAAAGCACGCAAGAGCGCACCAATACAAACATAAAAATACATACACATACACATACATCCCAGCAGACCATGAAAAGACAGTTATATATTAAATATAGGTTGATAGATAATATTTTTTTAGTTGTCTTTTAAAGTTGGAGATAGAGGGCAACACCTTAAGGTAATCATCAATCTCGTTCCAAATCTGCGGCCCCTTACAGACAACGCTCATACTGGTGCGAACATGTCGGCGATATTTTCCAGATATGAGTGATTTGGTTCTCGTTTGGTATGTGTGTTGGGGGCTGGAGATAGGAACAAGGCTACTCAATCTAGAGTTCAGATTATTAACAATTTGAAACATGAAGCAGGCATTATGATATTTATTTAGCTCAGTTAGTCTTAGTAACTCGAAGCGATAAAATAGAGGGTGAGTAGAAGAATTAATCTCTGACCAGGACAGAGCCCGTATGGCTTTCCTTTGTAATGATGCAAGGTTTTTAAGATGACTTGTGAAGGTGTTGCACCTTATCACATTACAGTAATTAAGATGTGGTTCAAAGAGAGTTTTATACAACAAAAGTAGGGCAGACAACGGAAGAACGTGTCTGATCTTATAAAACAAGCCAACGTACTTTGACAGTTTGTTTACAAGATGATCAATATGACATTTAAAGGTAAGAGAATCGTCAATGAGGACCCCCAGGAATTTAGTGGAATACACTCTTTTTATCAATTGATCATTATTTTTAATCAAGCAATGGTCAGTGTTTTTAAGTAATTACAGTGACATACAGAAGTCGTACATTAGGCGTGCGCGAGTCCGAAATTATTGATGCGCAAACAAACCGTGCATGTGCGCTCTAGACTCACTGATCACTATACCGTCGTATTTCTGCATGAACACAGTTCAATATATTCGCGTAGTTGTCGAAATTAATGTACAACCGTGAGTGTTTAATAACGGATGCTCACCGAACAAGCATGTTTTGGAGAAATGTGTGAGGATCAGTGGTGTTTATGTACACATGGACATCAGACGCTCCACGATTGCTTGTTCTGACAGAGGAACTGTTCACTGATGACATCAACCTGCCTTCAGATCGCTGAGTTTCCACGCATTTAGAAAGTTTTTATTTTTCATTTGTATTTTGGTTTGTTTATTAATTTTGAGTGAATCCGTATAGTATCTAAATGCAGTTCTCTGGCATCTCCCTGTGGTCTTGTTTGGTATGGCAGGTTGAATTTTGCTTACTGTATAACTGAGCAAAGTAGTTTTAAGTTGGTAAGAATTTCTGCAAAGTATGTTTGAAAAAAGAACAATGAGGGTTTAAATCTATCTTGAGTTTCTTCTTTAAAATAATGGGGTAAAAAGTAATAACACTAGATTACAATTTTTTTGGGGGAAAATTAAAAAAGGGGGGTGGNTTGGTGGGCCTCGCAGTGTTGATTCGGAGAGGAGGTGGGCCTTGGCGTAAAAAAGGTTGGAAACCACTGATCTAAACAATTGCAATGGCATATCTTTAACTGTAATTCACGAGCAAATGGTAGGTTTCATATGTTATATTCTCTTGTGCAAAAGACAGGAATTGAAGAGACAACAAGCAAGCATATTATTATTGTATGAATACTAAAAATATCTAACAGTAATATAACAGATATAGACGAGCCAGGCACACATAAGAGTGACGTTGTGAGGCCGCTGCATAGTGGCAGTTGCGTTTCGCGGTGCAGGTCCAGTGGTAGGCGCATTAAAGTTGAATATAACAGTGATGGATCGTCAGACAGGCACAACTGTGACAGGTTGTCGTTAGGATGGTGAATTTAACAATAAAAGATTGTCCAGGTGGACGTATATACAGGTCGAGTTGAAGGCACATATACATATATTTTTTGATCCGTGACCGCAATACTTTAGGTGGGAATCTAACCCCATATTCAGTGATCTAATACTACCATACTTATAAGCAAAAAAAATTTCTTGTTCTTGTTTTCCGTTGAAAAAAATATATTCTTGTTTGTTGATTGGCTGCAGTTTGTGATAATCTATGTAATGAAAATTTCAATAGCAAATTTCTAAAGCATTTATTTAACACTCATAAATATAATTTTTTTTTTTTTTTTTGCTCCCTGAGAAACAAATGATAATGATAAGGGTATGTCAGATAGAATTTTAAAGACACCTCAACATCACCAATGGCTACAGCACTGAAAATCACCAACAATACTATGCTTAAAAACTTTGTAAATCAATTTATTATACTTATTGTTAAATCAATTTAATAGATCCTTGCTGAGTTTTTTCCAAAATAAAAAAATCTACTGACGCAAAACATTTAAATAGTAGTGTAAATATAGTAATAGGCTTAACTATGATGAATACAAAATAATAATCAAAACAATATTCAGGGAAGACAATTAGACTACATTTTATTTGACGGGGAGCAATAAGGGACCTAGATAATGAATGGGTGGGCTAAACTGCAAAAAAAATGGCTCATTAAGAAATCATCATGAGACATCACAACCTCATTAACATATGACTACCCACATTTACAACACATATACAGTAAATCAGCAACTTGATCTGACAATGAACTATGCGAGCACACAGAGCTAAGCAAATTATAGCAGAGCTCATTAGCATATATAGAGTGTACAGTATCAAAACCAGCCTGTTTAATTTTTAATCATATTTCTGAAAGTCTCACCCCAGTGCTTTTTTTTCATCACTGATATACTATTTTGTTTTTTATTAATATTCGCAATTAGTTTTTATATATTTTCCATTTTAATTTTAAATTTTATTTCGTCAGTTGTATTAGGTTTATATATACATTTCTATTTCAGTTTTAGTTTTAGTTATTTTTGTACTTCAAGTTAAACTAAACAAAAATGAGAAATGTTGCCTTAATGATATTTTATATCATGTAACAAATGTTTTTATGGTCAAGTTTTAGTTAACAATAATAACCCTGCTTCACCATTTTATACAAATACTTCCTTAATATTTCCAACACAAGCATATTTGTAAACATTACAAAGTTTAATTCATGATACAGAACCCGAATGATCCAGAAATCTCACAATGAAAAAACAAATCAAATTAAAACAAGTAATTTATTTTCCTCTCTTCTGTCAACTATGATGCCCAAAGGCTTAAAAATATAGAAAATCACTGAAAAAAAAAGTAATAAGAAACACAAAACCCACACAAAACAAAGCCAGGCAGAACACATGGTTTGAAGTTTAGCTGTGCTGAAATGCGATCAGGGGTGTGTGACGGGCTTATGATGCCCCCAGTAATGGGGAAACAAGCAGAAAATGTATTCATAAGGGTTAAGCCTCTTTGCTAAAACACAACTCCTGCTGCTTCACGCTGTAAAGAGCTCCATCAGAGGAGCGTCCACAACAGCGCCGTACCGTTTTATCTGCGGTGGGCGGCATTGCTCTCCTGTCTTTAGCTATGCTTCACTAGTAATGCGTGACTGCCATATGACCGCAAACATGAACTACCAGCAGCAGCATCCCAGATGACACCAGACACATTCCTGTTGCACTTAGGTTGACCTCAGATCTCACATCGTCCCAAACATTCCCTCTGAGCATCTCGGAGTGAGACTTCTGCCTGCCACATCAATTATGTCCATCTATTGAGCTTTGTTTTGCTTTTATTTTCATGTTCGCACTGATGAAGGATCTAATGACATGCTTTCCGTTTCAGTGGTTTAAA